>KN469482.1:37393-53503 GCA_000787095.1 Periophthalmodon schlosseri
TGTCAGGAAGAGAAGTGGCGATACTTCCCTCGTTCGCTGCCTCTTTTGTCTGTTTTTTTTTTTTTTTTTTTCCTTTTTTTCGTTTCTCTGGAGGCGCGCAGTGGATGATTCAGCACAAGGCCCTGAATTGAATAATGAAACTTTCCCATTGACTTGTACACTGTCTGAAAAGAAGGGCAGCGTGAGAGCGATAGCGGTATAATCAACATTGACATTTGTAACGCGCCGAATGGGTAGAGAGTCGTATAATTTGGGGATGCAGTTATTCAGTCACTGGTTTTGTTGTCATGGCGATACTAAAATTTCGAACTTGATCTTGATACTACAGGAGTAAGCTTGATACTTAATACCTATATCGATACCACAATGATAATAATAACAACGATAATTAAAAAAACAAAAAAAACAAACACAGGAAGTTGTTTGAAATTTTGTCCTGTTTGTGATTTTTTTCAGTATTGACACTTCAGTTCAAATGAGTATCTAGTTTCAATATTAGTTTTAGTATTGATTAGTATCTGATTTTTTATACTTTTGACAGCCCTAGTGGCTTCTCATAATAAACAAAACAATAACATTTGATCTTGTGACATCCCGATTGCTGACCCCGCTCCATCTCTTTCCATCTCCCTTTCTCGTTCTCTCTCCCTCTCTCTCAATCACCCCCCCTTCTTCTCTCACTCTCTCTCTCTCTCATGTACCCAGACCCTCTTCTGTTGTCAGCAGCGGCAGCAGTGGAAGGACAGTGTCCCCCCTCCCACTCCCCCTCTCTCTTTCTCCCTCTCACCCCACCCCTCCCTCTGTTCTGAGCAGTGGATTGAGGGTGCTTGTGTTGTAGTGAGGAGCCTGAGGATTATCTGGCTCATAGTATTGTGTGTGGAGTGGATACAGCAGCTACAAGGCCCTACCCCCCCCCCTCCTCCCGATCTCCTCTGAACCCCCCTCCCCTGTATCTGGAACTCAGCCAAGACTCAAACCAAGAAACACAACATCTCCAATTACAAGTGCCATTATTTTCGCAAACTAGCCTAGTAATTTTTACTAAAAAAAAAAAAATTGTGGTTCATTGACATGTTTAATTATTCCTGCATGCTAAGTAAAGCTGTCTTCTTCAGAGTCATGCACTGGTCTCCATCTTCTCCAAAGTACATTTACAAAAGCAGATAACCTAGTTGTGGAAGAAAAAAAAAAAGATATGTATGTTACTATGCTAACTTTGTGTGCTGAGTAATCCCTCAGTCATCCAAGTTTTAGAGTGAAGACTTTAAAGAGGGAATTTTTGTTAGGAAAGACAGTCCGTCTTTGAACAGGAATGAGGGCCTTAGACATCATCTGTCTCCTATTTATAACTCCATCCTCAGACCTAAATCAAAACAAGGAAAACAACAGTGCTAGCCAGTATGCTAATAGGTGTGAAAGCACCCATTAGAGGCCTGAATGATTATGCAAAACAGGACTCAGGCACAGTTCACAGTGTAGTTCAATAGACCTAGTAGTGTAGTGAGCTCCTCCCATCAGATAGATATAAGGCAGTGTCCATCAGTAATCTGACCAGAACTGAAGAAGCGGCTTGGATGAGCAGCGAAACGTCTTCACTCGAATACCTTTTTGCCTAGTTGACAGAAATTAATTTTTCTTTTACTGTACATTGACTTGATTTTCTTGCACTAAAACACATAAGGAAACGCTGGACACTGGACACATTCAGAACATTGTAATATTCTAATTACCTTAAAGGCCGTGTACTTGTTTCTTTTCCATATAATTGAGCTAAATGTGTCTTCCTGCAGTACAGATATATTGTATAAGCAGCTCTTGAGGTCAAAATATGTCTGCTACATGCTCTCTTGCATTTAATTATAAAGAATGAGGAAGTGTATGCTAGCATGGTAACTGTTGTTTGCATTATCGTACCGCACTGGGCTATGAAAACTGTGAAAAGCGCTTATAAACTCTCCGTGGTGAATGATTAGGATGCTCGGAATGTATAAGGTAAGTGAGGTAAGTGAGAACTTGATGAATGAGCTGTGTTTTTCATGCTGTTAAGCCGGTAAAACTCAGTGCCTTTAATTGCCTATCTTGCTAATAATCAACTTCCATGTTTATAACATTTACCTTGCAGCAAAACTAGGCCTATACCCTTTACATAACTTTAAATTTAAAAATGTGCAATAAACAAACAAAATAAAGCTTAAACTATCTCCTCTTAACTGCCTGGTGTAGTTTAGGAGGGACATTAGTAAAATTATCCTCATTTTAACTATATTTCTGGATGAAGCTCTGAAATGTATCGTATTTGAACACGGCTATTTAATGGAATCCTTGTGTTTGCATTAGTTGGCAAATTGAGGGAGAAATGTCTGAAAACTGTGACCACGCTCCGATGAGGCACTCTGAGATTTTTAAATTAGCAAATGTTTGAGAATAGACTTTACAAGACATTAAGGCTGCGAAATGGTCACGAAACACAAAGCAAATGACTCAAAGTTCCTCTCAGTTTGAATCATTAGGCAGCGCTAACTGGTGGTACTCCTGCGTATAGACCCAAATAGATGTATGGGGGGCGTATGGAGTTAGCGGGACGTGAAGCAGTTAACGCCTTCTCTCTTTTCTATTTTAAAGAGGGACTAAACTCATAAACTCCACCCACAACCACATTTCGAATAGAGCTGCTATAAGCTGGGCAGTACATGGAGGACCAAAGTAAAGAGTGAGGGGAGAGGAGGGGCGGGGTCTGGATGTATAAGGAACAGTGTGATTGGTCTAACAGGTGTCCATACTTTAAACTCCGCCCCTGCAGCCAGGTGTTTGTAACCGCAAACACAAGGCTGTAATCGAGGCAGTCATGCGTGATGTCACCTAGTACTTGAAATTGCAGACTCCACTGAAAGCAGTACGCACTTGGATTTAGACACTGCACATTAACCTATTGTGCTAAAGTTGCCAAAAAATGACTAGGAACCGTAGTCGCCATTAAAAGTGGCCGAAAAATTGATTTAGTGTTTAGTTCCACTTTAAATTCAGAGTTAGCTCCATTGTTTTAGCTTTTGACTTTTTGTACCAGTGAAGTTTTCATCAGCTGTTGAAAATCTGTTCAACTTGGAGAAAACAGACGTTATTGGGAACAAAGCTTTGGAAAAGGGATAAAGTTGGAATAAAATAGAAAACATTTGGGGATTAGGTCCATGGAAGAATGAAAGAGTCCAATACCAGATTTTGGTCATCCATACTCAAGTGACTTTCAAAATATTTGTAGAATATAATAAGAAGAATTATATTATATTTGTTTACTTATAACTTGAATTGCGTATAAACCTATATAACTATATTGAACTAAACATATACAGTTGGAACCAGAAGTTTACATACATCTCACTGTCTGACATGAAAACAGACTAAACTTTTCCTGTTTTAAGTCAATTAGCCTGTGGATATATTTGAAGGCACACCTGAAACATACTGCTTCTTTGTGTAGTTTCATGGGAAACTCAAAAGAATTCAGCCAAGATATCAAGAAGAGAACTGTGGTCAGGTCTGGTTCATCCTTGGGTACAATTTCCAGATGCCTGAAGTTGCCACATTCATCTGTTCAAATAGTTATATGCAAGTATAAACACCATGGGAATGTCCAGACATCATACAGCTCAGGAAGGAGACCGGTTCTGCATCCAAGAGGTGAACGTGCTTTGGTCCAAAATGTGCAGATCAACCCAAGAACAAAAGCAAAAGACCTTGGTGGTGGTAAGAGTGTGTCATTATGCACAGCGAAATGAGAACTGTACCGACATGGGCTGAAAGGCCACTCTGCCAGGAAGAAGCCATTACTCCAAAAGAAACATTACAGATTACAGTTTGCAAATGCACACAGAGACAAAGACCTTAATTTTTGAGCATAGTTGAGCCTGAGAACACCATCCCAACTGTGAAATACGGGTGTGGCAGCATCATGTTGTAGGATGGTTTTGCTGCAGGAGGGACTGGTGCACTTCACAAAATAGATAAACATAAGAACATTATGTGGAAATACTGAAGCAACATCTCAAGACATCAGCCAGGAAGTTAAAACTTGGGCGCACATAGATCTTCGAAAGGGACAATGACCCGAAACATACTGCTAAGCTGGTTACAAAGTAGCTTAAGGATAACAAAGTCAATGTTTTGGAGTGGCCATCACAAAACCCTGATCTCAATCCTATTGAAAATTTATGGGCAGACCTGAAAAGCTAGGTGGCCTAGAACTTGACTCAGTTACACCAGTTCTGTCAGAAGGAATGGGCCAAAATTCCAGCCAGCTATTGTGAGAAGCTTGTGGAAGGAAAATCCAAAATGTTTGACACAAGTCCTACAGTTTAAAGTCAGTTGTACCAAATTCTAATGAAATGTATGTAAATATCTGACTTTGAAGAAAGTAATAAAACATTGTCTAATAAATCCCTCTCTCATTATTCTGGCATTTAGTAAATAGAAATAATTTTGGTCATCCTAATTGACCTAAAACAGGAAAAGTTTAGTCTGATTTCATGTCAGACCATGAGAAAAAAACATATGAGTCTTTTTATATAGTGTATGTAAACTTCTGGTTTCAACTGGATGTATTATTTTAAACATGTTTGAGCTATTTTTAGCTAATCAAAACTTTTCACATGTTTAATATACATGGACGGAGACACTTGAGTATGGCTTATGGTAGTTCACAATGTTGTTTTGCTATCTGTACATCAGGCAAAAGTACTTCTATTAACCCCAATAAAATTGAATTAAAAAGGGAAAAAAGTTTATTTGTTTGTTTGAAACAGTTACTCAGATTGCCTGGCAAATCCAAAATGATATCTCTCTGTATATTTCATACAGATTGAGATCAGTCTGGGCTCCACACCCTCTGTTGCGTCTCAAACCCAGCTAAACTTGATCGTGCAATCAGATTACTTTTTTTCAGTGACCCATGTGAAACGAAATAAAATCAAATTTATCTACGGACAGACCATGCGTGTCCCTGATTGGCTATTCCACCTGTCAATCACGCCCATCGGAAAACTTTGAGATTCACCAGTGACTAGACTCACATCTTTGTAAATATTGAAAAAGTGTGTATTCTGGATCCCAGGCAATTGCTCAGAATCATGTGCTCATTAATCCAACACTTGGCATTGTTTACTGCGCTAGTTTTGTGTTTTGGCGAAAACACCTCAGGCACCTTTTTGTATGACTACGATGTTGGAGTCAGTAGCCATTAGCCACCAGCAGTTTGGGATTGGGAAGATGATAAATAATGCATGTAAAATAGTCACTAATTAAGGAACTGAAGCCTGAACCTAGTTTGCGAGAGCCTAAATCTGCATATAGAAGACACACTGCACCAGAATAGTTTTCATGTTTACCTCGTATCAGGGACACAAATAAGTCATAATTATATGATTTAAAATCAAAATGCATACCGTCCCTTCAACTAATTCATATTTTTTTTTCCATGGAATAACTTTAGCACAACATACTTGAACATGATTATTTTCTTTTATTAACTTACCACCATGACACACAGTGTTATCTGTGTTTTTGTTTTGAACCAAACCACTTTGTGAACTGCCCAGTTGTGCCCAACGCCGCTCCATAAATCTCTATTACCACTTTTCCTGGGAGTAACCATGACCTAACACCTGTGCCCACCTCTGCTTCTGCTAGCAAAGCTCCAAAAGTACCATCCTCTGTGCGCTATTGTTTACGCTAGACCCCCCGCAGGGGCAACCAGATGACCTATGACCCCTCCATACCTCCCCCGTAACCTCCCCCCTCTCCCCCTATGTCCAAAACACCTCATCCTCTCATTACTTATGCTTAAACGCCCTTGGGGACTGTAGCTACACTTGTTTACAAAGTCCACTCTGTTAAATGAGGCGCTTGCTAGCAATTTGTCCCGCATCACTTTGCCACAGGGGGGTGTGGTATCTGTGGTAACCCGCTGGTACCTGGGGCGGGGCGGATGCCAGAGCCGGGCCACGAGAGGTTAATGCACTGACGCTGCTTTTGGGAAACGACCCGGAAAAACTTGGGAACACGCAAGTCCCCAAGGACGCGTGGAGGAGCGGAGTCACTTTAGGAAGTAATGAGTTTTTTCCTCACTTGACTTCTGGAGCGCTGCTGTTTGTTTGGGATGGGGACAGCGGTCAAACACAGAGAGTGGTCGTCACGGTATAGATACAAGCATGTTTTTGTAGGTTTGGAAATTTGGAAAGTTAAAGTTAGAAGTCAAAGGTGCATTGTGTAACTTCCAAGTGTCTTCATAGAGATGTTACTGCTTTGCCTATAGGCCAAGTTACAGGTCAGATCTGTGGAGAGGCGAACCGACTCACAGAAAGAATGCATGTTTTTCTAGTGATAAATCCATCTGCAATTGGTGGTTTTCAGATTTTAGAATGTGATGATGTCACGTTGGGGCAAGATCCCGTTTTTCTATTGATAATGTGCTTTGCCATGAAATATTCAAAAGGTAAATGTACAAATGTTGAACCTGATCATTTCTATCGGTGATTAGACCCAAGAACTCACTGTATCACAACAAGAATCTACATTTTAACAATATTCGTTTTAGCTGCCCCCTCATCTGTATGAAATATGACTGGCCTATAGAATGTTGTGATGTCACCTGAAACCCAGCGATTGGATAGATGCAACATGAAGTTTAACGCCATATAGTGGAACATTTCATGGAAAACAATAATATCTAAGCAGGGTTGGACCTGGTTAGTAGTGATGGGAGACCACTAGATTACCATTCTGTGTTCGGACAAATGTTGTAAGACTCTGTATTGTGTTTTCTTTGTTGAGTCTTTGTACAGGCTGAGATCACGAAATATTTGGTCATGTTGTCAGAATGGAGGTTTGGTTCTTGGTGAAATGCCAAAACGTGTCCCATCTCCTTTAGTTTTCTGTGGCTGCTGTGTCACAGCCCGACCTGAACAAGTCTGTAACCCTGACAGATTGGACTCAGAGTATTTTCATTGGTGTAGACACATTATTTTGCATTGTCAGCAACGGCCTGTTTTCTGAGTGTTTTAGGAGGTGTTATTATGTAAAATCAAGTTTTGGAGCCTTCTACCATGGTGTAGTATTGCAGATTGACCTCTAAAACTGTGAGCAGCACCTCTTCACCATTGCCATGATAACAGACCTAGGTAGTAATTCTTTGGCTACAAGAAGACGCATCCTGATTCCTCCCAGCCTCCATCACACCAGACCTTAATTCCACTGTAAGATTTATGGACACACACCGTTGAAAACTTTGGATTCGATTTTTCTTAAAAGATCCACAAAGTTTCGACAAGAACGGAACAATTGACAATCTTTCAGGATAGAAAGAACCTATTGACTGAAGAAAATTCAGATCAGGCCTAAATGTGCCACGACCACGATACAAATAAAAGACACTGATGTTTGATTAAACAGTCTCAGCTAATGACTTTCTCCACAGAAAGAAGAGGAACCATGTAAGTTGTTCTTGCTGTTAATATTGTCAATATTCTTTGCATATTGATCTGTAAATGTCATGTGAGTATTTTTATTTGTGTAAAACTGAGTTAATGGTTCATATTGCACATGTGAGTGGAAATTCACAGAACTCTCCTCATCCTCAAAAACCTCACTCAAGTCGTGAGTCATTCATGACATCACCTCATTGATTTAGCCGCCCCGCTCAAACTTAAGTGGGTGGTTTCAACAGGAAATACACTGGCTATCTTTTGACAAGACCCTTAGCAGTTTCATCCCAACCAGTGACCAGACAGGACAGAGAGACAGAGTGCTTCCTCTTATCATCTTAGGACAATCACACATCACAGATTGGCTTAATTATGTTTATTAAACATTTTTTTACTTTACCAGACAGAGTGCATTATATCAGCTCACAACACTATTACAACGGAAATGGAAAAGATGATGATTTGGGAGGCAATATTTAACAGACAGTTGTTCAAAAGATGAGAATATGTCATCTGATCTGATCTAATCTGTTTTAGATGATCCAAAAGTATAATTTCTAAACACTGATGTTAAGGCAGTAGGACTCAGAAGGCCAAACTACTTCCTGAACTGATTCCAAATCTTCAACCAGACAGATACCACTGGACAGCTAGTTAAGTGTGGGAGAGGAAGTTGTGAGCACAAGATTGAACGCAGAGAGAACTGTGAAGACTTTTTCTCCAAGTGCACCCAAGCATGGAATCTTCTTTGCCGCTTATCCAAAATAAAGGTACTGCACATTCTGCACATTCGCCACCAGCAGTAATATCTAAAAAGGGCAGATCCCTGTCTGTCATGGACTGTAAAACTGACTTGCCAACCCACAAAAAAATTTGAAATAATCTTAAAATTAAAAAAAAAGATTTACTAAGAAAGACAGGAAGATGTTGAAACATGTAAAGAAACCTGAGGAGAACCACCATCTTGACCAAGACCTGTGAGAGGGGCAAAGTTGACCAACACACAAAGTCTCTCTCGGTCTTATCAATCAAAGGGATAAGATTCTCATGATATAAGTCAGAAAGAGACAAAGTACCATTAATGCCTAAATATCAAAAACCACTACTTGACCACTGAAACTGTACTATAGAAGGAGAGAGTGCTTTGGCAAAATCATTAATGGGAGAAGCTTGCTCTTTTGCCAGTTAAGTTTATAACCAGATACGCAACCATATTCATGCAAGATGTTTAGAATAAGAGGAAAAGAAGTGAGAGGGTCAGAAAAATAGAGCAGAAGGTCATTCGCACATAGTGGACCGTATCCATTCACGTGATACCTTTAAATGTGGCTTCTAGTCACAGTGCCAACGGCTCAATAACCAAAATAAACAACAAAGGGGAAAGAGGACAGCCCTGTCTAGTGCCGCAACGTAAAGAAAAAGAAGGAGTAAGAGTATGTTTGTCTGGACAGAGGCTCTAGGTAAAGAGTAAAGGAGTAAAGGACTGGGGCAAGTAATGATGTTAAAAAGACATCTGGTATTGCATGAAGCCATCTGGTCCAGGTCTATAATTGGTGACAAAACACGCTGTAGACAAGAAGCAAGAACATTTGACACAATTTAAAAATCGACATTCAAAAGTGAAATCGGTCTATAGCTGCGACACAGCTTTGTCCTTTTTAAGAGGAAGATAGATTGTAGCCTCTGAAAGGGTATCCGGAAGGTGACCAAGAGCAAAAGCCTCATTATACATGTCTTTAAGAAAAGGGCTAAGCAGAGCAGAAAAAAGCCTTGTAGGATTCGGTGGTAAAGCCGTCAGGTCCAGGCAACTTGTCACTCTGAAGTGAACCAATGGCCTCCTGAACTTTGGTGATGGGAGCACCAAGCTTTTCTGCTGACTCATCTGTAATGTGAGTAAAATTGACATTTTCTAATATAATGTTTGGGGAAGGTGGACAATCAGATTCAAAAAGAGCAGTATAAAACTCTGCAAAGGCATTATTTATATCGTTTTGGTTGGTAAGGGTTACACCAAAAGTAGATCTTATTGCCGGTATAAGCTTGATTCAAAAGAAGCTTACCGGCCTTGTCACCCAATTCGTATAAAATGCTGCTTAGATTTGAGTAAAGTTGTTCTGACAGTAGTGATGGAAATTAGATCAAGTTCTGTCTGTAATGCAAGGCGCTCCTTATAAGGATCAGGATTGGTGGCATACTGCTGGTCAACATCCAATTTCATTCAGAGGCTGATTAGTCCGGGCGGCCTCAACCGCCTTCTTATTGGAAATAAAAGAGATAAGTTGGCCTCTAATGTAAGCTTTAGAAGTCTCCCAGAGATTACTTCTACTTCTAGCAGACATTAATTCAGTTAAAAAACTAGAGTAATCTGGGAATGCAAAAACTCTTTGTAGGTTTCTTCTGCCACAAAGAAAAAGTTAAACCTCCACTGTTCAAACAAACCTGGTTGGAAGAGCAGTGCCAAATCAAGAGAGACCGGCGTGTGGTCTGATATTGTAATGGTAAGGGCAGTCAGGGGCAGCCATTTTTTATAGAAGTTTGACATCCATAAGAAAAAAATCTATATGAGAAAATGAGAAAAATAACGAAGGGAAGGGAAGGAAAGGGAAGGCCTTTACAAATAATTATGGCTGTACTCCTCTCTTTACCATTAAATGTGGAGGGAACAACTTCCCCATTCCAGCACTTCTTAAGTCAGTAAGTACAACCTCCTTGTTAAGCTTATGAGTCTCCTGAATGAAATAAATATCACCCTTAAGCTAATTCAAATGGGCCATTACACGTCACAATTTTGATATTCCCATCCCCTTCACATTCCAAAAAACACGTCTAAGTGGGTTATTTGGGGTTGCCATATCTTATAATGATTTAAAGAAATGAAATGTTAAACACCGCCGGGAGCCTGAAGAAGCAAGGTGAGCAGAGCAGGCTTCTATAAAGGTGGAGAAGAAAAAGAAAGACTAAGAAAGGGAAGAAAAAAGGAAAAGAAAAGAAGGAGAAAAACAACAACAACCACAAACAGACAAACAAACCCCAGCAAACCCAATGGCCTAAACTCTCCCATACATTTGTGAAAATCAAGTGTCCATTGCACAAAGGTGTTTTGGATCCAAATGGGATCCAAAAGTTCCAATCCTCCAATGCTAAGGCACTCAATAATGGTCTGCTGGAAGTCCACTACAGATAACCTTAGATAACTCTTGGGCAGTTTATCTAATCTTTCATCTTTAGACCCCAATCTAAAGATTCATTCACACATTTGCATATTCCATATTCAAATGTTATTTGTTTAACTTGGCCAATAAATATTCATAAACCACAATTTGCTTAGGTGAAAAGTATCTCCAATTTCCAGGTATGGGTCAGTGATATGGTACAAGAATTTACGAAACTTCAGCACATTGTTTAATTAATTATGAATTAATTTAGATAATTGTTTATACTGGACTGGTAATGTTTCTCAACTTTTGTTGAGTGGTGCCCCAGAATTCTTCTTCTTGTCAAAGCCAAACACTTACATATATCACGTGAGTTCTGTTTTAACTTAGATCTAAACTTAATCCAATTCTTTATGTCAATTACACCCTTAATATCCCTAGAATGTAATAACTTTGTCCTCATCAAAAGCCTGCCTGAAGAGATTTTAGATGTCATCTATTTGAATATTTTAGCGATCTCTCCTGGGCCCTATTCAAACCCTCCTTATGGTTAGCTGTAAAATTCTGTGCAATGCTCCGCCCACAAGCCTACGTCACCCATGCTCCCACACGACAATTCTACATAAATCTACAAAAACATGATACAAAACTGTACACAGCAACTTGACAAACCTGATGCGATGTGCAGTAGTTTCATTAGCAGGATTGTGTTGTGGTAGTGCTCTGAAGAAAAACATGACAAAACTGTACACAGCAACTTGACAAACCTGATGCGATGTGCAGTAGTTTCATTAGCAGGATTGTGTTGTGGTAGTGCTCTGAAGGGGGAGTGACTTAGAGCGGGGAGCAAAGGGACGGGAGACATCAGAAACTAAAGTGAAACTTACAAAACATGTTGACACATTGTTTTCGACAAATATGGCATTTTTAAAACAGTAAAAGGTAACACGGTGATCTAAATATGTTATGTGTTAGAAGTTAATACCCCATAGAAGTAAAACAGCCCCTCTTAAAAGTTGTTCTTCTCAGCAATTTTGAACATGAAGTAAATTTCTGTTCTATTAAGCGGTTGTAGATCCACATCGTGGTTTGAAATGAACAAAATGTAAATTGGTGACCTACTTATATTAAAGTTTAAGTAATAAAACTTTGTAATAAGTACCAGAAGAAAAGCCAACATGTCTTCCGTAAGTATCGTCCTAAATGAACATAAAAAGTGTCATATTTTATAAACTAATTCCTGTTTTTACTGTACATTATGCGATCAAACACGTTTCTTACAAAAGACGCTACGAGCTTTTCTCATTGTTTTCCTCACTTAACCGAAACAGGACATGTTCAGTTCTTGATTCCCAAACTTCCTCCCCCCTCCCTCCTCCTCTGCCATCCCCCTGTTTTTGTTTATGTTCGTACTTTTGCTTTGGCGTCTGGTGTGAAAGTGTCTGGATGGTTTCTGAGGGAGGACAACAAAGTGCGCTCGGAGCTGAACAGATGGCTGCGTCTCTGTGTTCATGTGCGCTTTCCTCTTTTAAAACACACTTCTCTCAGGAGGTAAAGAAGACTGGGACTACTGCTGTCACAGATGCAACTCAGTCCAATACCACCCTGTGCTCCCAGTATGTAGTGGTTCAAGTGACATAATGCAACTAGAACAATATAATGATACATGAGGTATTGATCAAGGTAAACTGCTTTGAAAATGTATAGTTGCAGGTACTGAATACTTTTATTAAAGGAACTGTATTTAACCCTTGTATTATGTTGAAAAAAAATTACATTGATTATGTTGCGGGTCATTTTGACCCGTACAGTGTAAATCCATGCAAAAGAGTAAAAAAAAAACAGGTTAAACCAATAACATTTTTATTTTAGATTATATGAACATTTAGAAAAGAGACAAACAATAACTTTTTAATTTCAACAGAACTATTTAAGAATAATTTAAAGTGTTCCCTCTGGGGTTTTGGGTGGCCTGGATCGATTCTGCATCCTTGGAGTGACAAATGCTTTGCCGAGTTGTTCCAGGAAAAGCCGACGTCGAAACAATTTGCTGGCGTTCCATTGTTGGTTGATTTCAGTCCACAGGAAATAGGCATTGTTCACTACCTAAACCCCAGCACCTGCAGCCATCATGAATCAGTGCTAGTGCAGCCACTGCAGCTCAGTGAGTGCATTCTGGAGGTTCTGAGCTTTCACATGAGGCCTGTCCATGTACTGACAATGAGTGCGACTTGTACCTGTCTTCTGTCTGCAGGTTTACACACTGGCAACAAGGGTTCAGTTGTGATTATTGACCTTATTCAGCCCCGCTCACTTTTGCCTCTAAATGCTACTAAACTTTCTTCGTGGTGGCACTTCCGGTTAACCGGGAATCCCATTCATTTCAATGCAGAATTTGAGAAAAGTTTTGCCGCTAAAATCTGATATGAAGTAGGTTGATGTTGTAAAACGTTCTACGTTCATGTGACCAACAACTCTACACTGCACTGATTCTCTGGGAGGCTTTAAACGGCTCTGTAGTCCCTGTAGAACTTATTTACTGTCAAGATCGGCAGCCTCATGCAAAATAATACAACCCCAATGATGACGGCGGCGCCCACGGCAACTTCCCGAATAAGGTGGATAGTAACTTTTTTAAAAACTGTAAGAGCAGAAGATACATACAGTTCCTTTAACTTGTAACATATTTGTATACTTAAATTACTTTCACATTAAGTTGCATTAAGTTACATTATAGTGTAAAAAATGCAATTCAGGATTAAATCAACTATGTTTGTAGCATTGTTTCTTCTGCATTTATTCATCACTATTTAGCGAAGGAGAAACTGCACCTGCCCGCACCACAAGAGCTCTGTTTTGTATTTTTCTCACTAATACTGTGCAGTTTAAAGCCTAAATTGCTTGAAGAGTTACCGCCATGTATTCCTTTGATTTTAGAAAAGTGACTACATTCTGAATACCGCCAAATAAATGACTATTTTAGCTGGAGACCTACACTGAATATAGAAGTGGACTGAGGGAGTGCGACGTCTCCCGTACCGTTCGACTGCAACCAATTGACGCTAATCTAGGCTAGCAGTTATAGCGGCTAATCTGCAACCAAGACCTATATTTGAAAACCTGGGTGATCGACCAAAGAGTCAATCGGGAGGAAGGCTGTTGAAAGTACTTCACTGCCTGCCGTTTTGGCGGCTGTCGGTCAAACCTGTTGCTAACGCTAGCGGGAGCGGCTTTGGGGGAAGAAGGCACCTGATTGGTCCGTTATTGATGTTCATATCTTTATTTACAGATAAAATAGTAAAATTAAAAAAAAAAAATTAAATAAAAAAAAAACGGGATCATGTAAAGCTAGTTATTGACAGCAGCAGTTACAGAGAAAACCACACCTCAAAGGAACTATTTCAACGCGGCTAGCGGGTTAGCTATGTCCATTTACAGTCTATTGTTGAAGAATTTTTGTCTGTTGATGTAAGTTGACTGGACAACAATTCGACTTTAAATATACTGAAGTGCTTTGAAACCGGAAAACCCAAAGAAAACCCAGTCGGACACAAACGTACGAATCCGAATCCTCACTGTATCCATGGCCCTCCTGCCCGCTGCCCTCCCGTCCGCTCATTTCCATATCTAAACCAGGTTTTGGAGAGCACATGGAAATACAAGGCGACATAATGCATTTAGATCTGTGAGTGAGGAATGGGATTATGTGGGCTGTGATTGTCAAAGCCCTGTTCTGGTTATCAGCTCCACTCAGAGTCCATCTAAACGCCCGGCACAAAACGCACTCGCTCGCTCCCATTATTTATGCATGTGGAGAGAGGCGCTGTTTACCTGCGGGTGAGTTCAGCAGATATGGAATAAATATGAGGCCTGGGTAATCCCTGCACTTAGAGGAATTATAAAGGAAACACGCGGGCTTCTTTGCGTTTGTCAAATTCTCACCGATACCGCTATCCATTAGTTTCAGAATGTTGACCGTTGCCATAGAAATTAACAATTCAAAACAAAATATTTTGAAATGTCAACCCGTCCTCAAAATGGCGCCATGTAACAAGACGCTGAAACCCATGGATAGTCGATTGATTCAACTATAAACCAACTAAAGCAACGCCTCAACCTTTCATGGCCAGTACAAATCAGATGACCGTAGAATAATCGGATGTCATCAGCAATCCCTGGGGTGTGACGCTAACTGGAGGCACTGCTCTGCCTGAACTTCTGTCACTCGAGTTAGATTTTAATCTGAGGTTTGTTTCAGCACAATTTGATCCTAAAGAGCTGATTTCGTCACTGAGGTGAGCTGATTTGTGCTGTAAAACAAGTCCCTCTGAAATAACACACAAGCTAGCTAGCGTTAGCCAACTGTTTTTCAGTTAGTCACTCTCGCCTTTTTATTGTTGAAAATCAAACTAAACAGGGCTCTGAATGCTTATATTGATCACAGTCTCCTGCAAATGTGTTATTAAAATACATTTTGTATTTTTTCTTGACTTATTGAGAGAGATGTTTTGGCTGTATTTTTTAGTGAGCGCATGGTGTCACCATGCTGAACATTCTGCCATTAACATACATGCAGAACTCCCCCAGTGATGATTTTGAGTGCACATGTAACTACAGCCACTGTTCACATTTCAATAATTTGATTACTCCAGAAATCAGATTATTGATGTATGTAGTGCAATGGCAGAAGGTAACAAAGTACAAGTAGTAAAGTACTGTACTTTTTAGGTATTTGTTCTATACTTAAGTACATTTTACAGTGGATACTTTACTTTTACTTCACTACATTTGAGAGCAGGAATCTGTACTTTCTACTGCACTGCATTTTTTAACTGCACTGAAAAATAAAAAAAAGGAACTTTCATATGATTTGAGGGGTTGTTTTTATCATGTTCGTGGGAACATCTTGACTAGAGTTTTTGAGTTCAAGCTTTGAGCAAACAGAATAAATACACAAAATTCATTAGAAAAATTAAGAAATTGATTCGTATTGCTACTGCTGACTCATTTTTGTCTCATTTTTTAATCAGTGTCACTTTAACAAATGAATAACACTATCAAAATCTCTTAAAGTACATTTTTAAATAGATGCTACTCAAGTAGATTTTTTTTCATACGACGCTTTTACTTTTACTCGAGTAACTTTTTGCCTTTGTATCTGTACGTTTACTCGGGTAACCAAATTGAGTACTTCTTCCACCACTGATGTAGTTGTTAGTAGTAGTCGTTATGTAGATTTTTGGTGTTGTTATGGAAATCTTTACCTACAGCGTTGTACCTAATCTGCACTTTGTCATATAGTCTGGGTACTGGTGTGCGGACCTCTTAGTCCCAGTTTCTTAACTCTTAGCTCAATTATATCTTATCCATTTGACCTCAAGACACAGTACGCCGTGCTCTGTTGTCCATTGTCTGATGTTGTCCATTGTCTCTTTAGCTCCAGGTAGCTCTTTACACTTGTGCCACAATTGTAAAGAGCTACG
>KN469482.1:60562-74224 GCA_000787095.1 Periophthalmodon schlosseri
GACAGTCTATGTGGGACATGATCATAGAGTAGAAATAGGTTTTAGCAGCACTCATGTTTAAGTGAGATTATAAGTGAGATTGTGGTGTTTGGCCAAACTAACCCACTGCTTGGGTATGACAGTGTGAGGTCCTCTGTCCTCTTATTGTCTCCCTGCAGTGAGGCATCTTGGGTGATTGTGGACTCTGTGTTCAAACTGGACAAGCACATTAGCTCTGTCATCAAGTCCAGCATCTCACGTCGAGGCTCCTTGCTCAAGTAAAGGCCGTCCTTCCGCGGGCGGATTTTGACAACGCAATCCACGCATTTGTAACGTGGCGTCTGGATTATTGTACTTGTTTGTATGCGACACTGGACCAGTCTGCACTCTATGGTTCCTCTTTATTTGAGGGAGTTCCTGCAGCCCTAGACTCCACCCAGAGCTGTAAAAGGTTGATTGAATAACTTCTACGACTCGTTACAGATGCAAAGAAAGTACTAAAGTGTTTCATTCTGCTGTTTATTTATTGCAGCTCGTGATTTTTAACAATATTGTAGGTTTAGAATAGTTTCTGTGGTTTAAATCTGCTCTTGGGTTTTTGCGTCAGTGGCATAAATTAATTTCAATATTATCGTTTACCGTCTATAGTTACTTCAACAATATATCGCACTTCAAAATGTGTTATTGTGACAGGCCTAGGTGACAAAGCCTTTTCTGTGGCAGCGCCCGGACCATGGAACAGCGCCCTCTGCCTTTCAGATCCGCTCAGTCTTTAACGCAGTTTAAGACCAGACAGAAAACCCACCTCTTCTCCCTGGCATTTAATACGAGCTAGACAGAATATCTTGGCGAAGTAGTTTTTAAACGTGATACAAAAATCTACTTGTCTCACACTACAGGGCCAGTATCAAGTGTATTCTCAGCGGTTGTGTAAATGCAGATGCCGCTCGCTGATTGATTAACATGTTTAATTAATCCCATTACCATACATCGCCTTCAGTAGTGTCTTGCTTGATGGCTTATTCTTAATCTGACCCTGAAGTCCTTGTGGAGTCACTGTTTAGTACATTCAACCCTCGGCCTCCTCACAAAGCGCCGAGAGTCATCTGCAGCCTCTTCAGACTCGCACCTCATTAACTCTATTTGTTTAAATGAGGCTCGCTCTGGTCACATGTGCATAACCCCAGTATGTTCCAGCGTTTCTGCCTCACTGTCCACACCAACGCCACATCAAGAGAAAAAAAAGGAAAAAAAAAAAAAAAAACAACATGGAGGGCCCTTATCAAAGTCATTAGGCCCTAGCGACACACGGACTGCCGGGTAATTATCAGGAAGTATTTCTCTGGGGGAGGAAGAGGAGGAGGAGGGGAGAAGAGGAAGGGGGAGGAGGAGGTTAAATCCCAGACACGGGCAGATATGAGTGGGAGGCCAGGGAGCAGCGGAGGCCCTGGTGATTCTGTATCTGCTCTACATAAGTTAAAATGACTCGAAGTTGACTTTTAGCGTAAATGGTAAATGGTCAGATTTTTGTAGAGCGCTTCTCCGCCTTCTAGGCACTCAAAGCGCTGTACGTCAAGGAACCACTCACCCCCACACTGGTGAGGTGGGGCGAGGCGGGTTAAGTGTCTTGCCCAAGGACACAATGAGAGCATTCATCTGTGGGAGCGTTCAACTGAGCTACTGCTGCCCGCATTTTGTATTTATTATCAAGCTATACATTTTATCAGTCAGCTCCTACAGGAATTGGTGGACATAGGAACACAAATTAGATCTTATTGCTTCTCTTATGTCAGATCTGTGCATAGGCGAGCCCTCTCACGGCACGAATGTACGTTTTTCAAGTATTTTACCTATAAAAAACACATACGCTCAAAGAAACGCAAGACAGGTGAGTTTAAGGTCATACTGAGGAACATTCCAGGCGAGGCAAGACCATCACCATGGAGACAAGCGAGTGGCAGACCCGCCCACCAGAAAAGTCGTAGTTAATTAATTAATTGTTGGATTTACACAGCGCCTTTCGTGACACCCAAAGCGCTTTACAGTGCATGATTCATTCACTCCGTACTGATCTGACACCGGTGGTGGTAAGATGCTATTGTAGCCACAGCTGCCCCGGGACAGACTGACGGAAGCGAGGCTGCCAATCTGCGCCATCAGCCTCTCTAAACTCCACCAAGATCAATACGGGCTTTTTCATGGACGATGCCGATAACGGTTGTTTAGAATCCAGAGGAACCGATGGCCGATAAGATCTGCAGATATTTTGGGCAGATATTTTGGGACGATGTTAATTATTTTCCCCAAATTCTGTCTTTTAAATTCACTATAAACTCGCACACAGCCCCTTTTATCATAAACCTTTAAGTGAGCTGTGTAGTTACCAAAGTGTTCAAATAAAGTTTTATGTGTACTCTTTAGGCAGCAGGTGGGCCAAAACTAAATATTGGCCTGTGCTGGAAATTCAAGGCCTCTAGCCAATTTGCTAAAAAGTGCAAACATCAGTCTATCTCTACTCGCGTGCGCACCACTTTCATTCTAGTCAGTGTGGGTGAAGTGTCTTGCCTCAGGACACAACAACAGTTCTTGCCATTGGCGCCCCACTGTGGCACCTGGTACTCCCAGCGATCGCCCATCCAAGGACATAACGCACCTTTAGAAGTTGGTAGAGTGTCCACTGATCCGAAGGTTGGCGTTTCAAATCCCGCTCTCGACGTAAAACATCGTTGGTTGCGATTCCAGTTCCCACAGACGAACGCTGCCGTTGCGTCCTTGGGCAAGACACTTAACCCAAATCTCCCCCGGTGTCTGTGTACTCTGGTGTATGAATGTGCGTGTGAATGGGTGAGTGCTTCCTCGATGTTTAGAAGATGCAAAAAAAAAAGTTTACCTGTAGAAATATCAAAACATTATATCCTGGATGAAGATCTAGGGAAGGATCTCTAGATATGGGTTGAAAGACGGGTCAAATGCAGGGGACAAACTTTCCCACATGGACAAATAAAGTCTATAAATCTTCTTCAAAATTTGTCAGCACAAACTCACTGGAACATCCACTCGTGTAATTTCCTCACTACGGTCTACTGTACTGCCAGCCAATACCCTTTATTGTCTAATAATAGTCAAATTTCAAGCTGTTCCACCATCTTCCCCTCAGTTCCAGGCTCCGGTCCAGCTCGAAGCTTTTTCACTCATTTAGCCACCCTCCTCCTCTCGGCTGTGTCCAAATAAGCCCCGAAATCTCCGAAAATAAACCCCAAATCAAATGGAGAGTAAACAGAAGGAGGACAGGTGTGATCCGGTCTCATGTGAACGCCGCGCTGACATCTCTGCTCCACATGACACCAAAACACTCTGAGAGATATTAAAGGGGCTATACTACGCTGTTTTCTGATCTATGTTGTAATGTTGTTTCCTCATCTCAAACAGACCTGGAGTTGTGTTTTGTTTCATTCACACATGTTTAACACACAAATCAACTCGTGTTTAGGCTGAGTTCTTCTCTCAAACAGAAAACACTCTGTTCCACCTTGTGATGTCATGTGGTAATACAGGAAGTGCTCCACTGTGCTTTTAAACTCCATACACCTTCACTAGAATCATTTGGATGATTTCAGCCCTGGAATTGCCGATCTCTACTGAACTAAAAAGTGAAAGGTAGCTGTTAACTTGAAAGCTACCAGCTCATGACATCACAAGGTGGAACAGAGCCTTTTGAGGTCTGGAGATTCATACAGTCTAATAATAAAGGATTACTCAAACATGTGTGAATGAAACAAAACACAACTCCAGGTATGTTCTTGAGGAGGTAACAATGTTCTAACCTGGCCTAAAGCTCACAAGAGTCAATTTTGCGTAATGTAGGACCTTTAAAGTGAGGGTGGGGCGATGGCAGAGTGGTTAGCCTTCTCACATCACAACAAAAGGATCCCGAGTTGAGTCCTTTCTGTGTGGGGTTTGCATGTTCTCCACATGTCTCAATGGTCACAAGAAAACACACAACATGGACACTATACTATACTACATGGAGAATGCCTGATCTGGTTAGTACTTAGATGGGACTGTTGCCATAGCGATGAACTTGTTTAAAACAATATCCTTTGAATGGGAAAAAGTTGAAGGAAGCTGAAGCCCGTAAACAGTGGAGCACACATTAGCAATGATTCTATAGGCTCCTCGTTCAAACCCAGCCCCACCCCTCCCCCTCCCTCTCCTCTGCATCACCTGCAGCAGAGTTACCGGGGCATCTGGGTTTTTCACACCTGGATCTTTCCATGTGGTTTCTGTTCATTCGGCGCCTACGCACAAACCTCAGGGAGGAGCGTCGCGATTAAGATGACGCCAACGTTTCATCAACAGCTGCAAGTGGCTCCGACTGCTCCCGATCAGCGTCTCTGTACCCGAGCTAAACTCCACAAACGGAGAGGTAAAACGCACGCTGATAAAGAAAAAGAAAAACATGATGTAAAGAGGGGAAACAGGTCAGGGTGAGGAGCAGAGGAGGGGGAGAGGGGGAGAGGAGGAGCAGACGGGGAGAGGAGAGGAAGAGCAGAGGAGGAGTAGAAGAGAAGAGAAGAGAAGAGAAAGGGGTAGAGGATGAAGGAGAAGAGGGGGCAGAGGAGGGGCAAAGAGGAGAAAAGGAGGAAAGAGGAGAGGAGAAGCAGAGGGGAAGAAGAGGGTGGGAGAGGAGAGGAGAGAGAGCAGAAGAGGGGGAGAAGAGGAGGGAGCAGAGGAGGAGAGGAGGGACTAGAGAAGGGACAAAAGAGAAGAGGAGGAGCACAGGGGAAAAGGAGGAATGGAGAGCAGAGGGAGCAGAAAAGGAGGAATGGGAGAGCAGAGGAGGAGCAGAAGAGGAGAGGAGGAGGAAAGGAGGGGGCAGAGGAGGAGAGGAAGAACAGAGGAGAGGAGGAGCAGAGGAGAGGAGAAGGAGACGTGGAGGAGAGGAAAAGAGGAGAAGCAGAGGAGAACAGGAGGAGGAGAGGAGGAGAAGAGGAAAGAAGGGGACAGAGGAAGAGTAGAGGAGAAGAGGAGAAGAGAAAGGGGCGGAGGAGGAAGGAGAGGAGGGGGCAGAGGAGGGGCAAAAGAGGAGAGGAGGAGGATAGGAGAAGCAGAGGAGGAGAGGAGAAGAAGTGGAAAGAAGGAGGCAGAGGAGGAGAGGAGAGAGCAGACAAGGAGAGGAGGGAGTAGAGAAGGGGAAAAGAGTAGAGGAGGAGCACAGGAGAAAAGGAAGAATAGAGAAGGAAGCAGAGGAGGAGGAGCGGGGAGAGCAGAGGAGAGGCAAAAGGGGAGAAGAGGAGCACAGGAGGAGAGGAGGAGCAGAGAAGGAGGAGAGGAGGAGGAGAGGAGGGGGCAATGGAGGGACAAAAGAGGAGAGGAGGAGCAGAGGAGAGGAGGGGGGAAGAGGAGGAGAGAGCCGAAGAGGAGGAGGAGAGGAGGGAGCAGAGAAGGTGCAAGAGAGAAGAGGAGGAGCACAGGAGAAAAGGAGGAATAGAGAAAAGAGCAGAGGAGGAGAAGAGAGGAGAGCAGAGGAGGGGCAAAAGAGGAAAGGAGGAGCACAGGAGAAGAAGAAGAGTACATGAGAGGAGGAGGAGCAGAGGAGGGTGCAGAGGAGGGGCAGAGGAGGAGCAGAGGTGGAGTGGAGTGAGCAGAGGAGGGTAACAATTACTACAGTTTTAATAAAGCCTGAAGGAAAACTTGATTCATAATGATTCATAAATTCAACACATAGTTTATTAAGAACAACTTAACTTTTCATGAACACCCTGACCCCTTAATGAAGTAGTTCATAAGCCTGAATTTGCTATTTGTAGGTTTAAAGATGCACTATGTAACTTTTCTTTCTACGTAACACCACCTGCTTTTTTCATGAAGACGTTATCGCTTTGCCTGGAATGTTCCACAGTGGCATTAAACACATTTATCTTGGACATATTCAGTTACAGCTTATTTACTGCTCACAGAACGGCTTAAGAAATACGCATCCTTATTGTGAACTGGGTCGCTCAAATCTCCACAGATCCGATCGGTAACTGGGCGACTTGTCGTCACGGATGCTTTACTGCGGAACATTCCATGTAAAAACAATACACTGAGACATTCTGTGGTGTTATTAGGCCTGTCATGATAATTACTGTTACGTTGCAGCTTATGTCTTTTAATGAAACTGGGAGGAGAGGACAAAGGAGACGAGGAGAGGAGGGAGCAGTGGAGGGGCAAAAGAGGAGAGGAGGAGCAGATGAGGGAGTAAATCAGAAGGAGAGGAGGGGGCAAAGGAGGAGAGAGCAGAGGAGAAGAGGGGGCAGAGGAGGAGAGGAGAGAACAGAGGAGGAGAGGAGGGGCAAAAGAGGAGAGGAGGAGCAGATGAGGGAGTAAATCAGAAGGAGAGGAGGGGGCAGAGGAGGAGAGAGCAGAGGGGGCAGAAGAAGAGAGTAGCAGAGGAGGAGAGGAGAGAACAGAGGAGGAGAGGAGGGGCAAAAGAGGAGAGGAGGAGCAGAGGAGGGAGCAGATGAGAAGGAGAGGAGGGGGCAGAGGAGGAGAGAGCAGACGAGAAGAGGGGGCAGAGGAGGAGAGGAGAGAGCAGAGGAGGAGAGGAGGGAGCAGAGGAGGGGCAAAAGAGGAGAGGAGGAGCAGAGGAGGGAGCAGATGAGAAGGAGAGGAGCGGACAGAGGAGGAGAGAGCAGAGGGGGCAGAAGAAGAGAGTAGCAGAGGAGGGGAGAACAGTAGGAGAGAAGGGAGCAGAGGAGGAGCACAGGAGAAGAGGAGGAAAAAGGAGGAGCACAGGAGAAGAGGAGGAGCAGAGGAGGGGCAAAAGAGGAGTGGAGGGGACAGAGAAGAAGAGCAGGAGGAGAGGAGGACAGGAGGGAGCAGAGAAGGAGAGGAGAAGGAGGAGAGAAGAGATGGAGTAGAGGAGAAGAGGAGGAGGAGAGGAGCAGAAGAAGGAAGAAACGAGGGGCACAGGAGGAGAGGAGAGAGCAGAGGGGGAGGGAGCAGAAAAGGGGCAAAAGAAGAGAGGAGGAGGAGAGAGAGCAGAGGAGGATCACAGTTACTACACTTAGCCTAGTAACTTACCTTTATACTAAGCTAGCGTGTTCATTAAAAACAGCTAAACTTACGGCGTTCAGGTCTAAAACACGCCCCCTCTGGTGTGACCCGCCCACTCCATGTTCTCGTATTGTTTTAGTGCTTTCTCTGACATTCCTCGCGTATCTTCGTCGTTAAAGCCCACAGAGCCTCCTGTCACAGCCGCGTGCGCCGGGAGACGCCGCCCTTAACGCTCGCGCCTCTGGATCCGCAGACAAATTGAACCGAATTGCTCTAAATGACTTTTGCCATCGATCGGGCTTTATTTTCAGGCCGTGTAATTTAATCCTCCTATTACGCGCCCTATATATCATCTTTGTTTATAAAGAAAGGCCGATCAATACAAAATAATACGGAGTCTCTTTGAAAATGAATCAATGTGAAACACGAGGAGCGGGGATTATCATTCAGGCCGAGGCAGAGGTCTTGGCGGCGAACGGGAGCACGGCGCTGTTCTGTTTAAATGTAGGCGTGGGCTCCTCCTCCTCCTCTGATGTCACACCTGTACTCTGACAAAACAAATATGAAAACAAACAAAAAAAAAAAGTATAGGTTATTGTTATTAGCAGAAAACGCCAGCTTCCCTGTGCAAGGAGTCACGTCCAGTATAAAAAAAAGTCCTCAGACCCAAAGCAAACCAAAGGGAATAAAGAGAACAATAGGGCTAGCCAGGGTGCTAATAGGTGTGACATCACTCAGTAGGGGCTTGAATGACTACGCTAAGTAGGACTCAGGCACAGAGCACATTTAGGGTAACAGAACTGAGCTAGCCGACAAACAGAAACTTTAAACAATAGTTGTTTTGAGTTTCGGTGCAGTTAGCTCCTCCCTTAACAGACAGATATAAGGGAGTGTCCAGCAGCAATCTGACCAGAACTGAAGAGGCGGCTTGGATGAGCAGCGAAACGTCTTCACTCCTACAACGATTTGTCCAGTTGACAGATTTTATTTTTCTTTCGCTAAAAAAGTAAAGTAAAAAAAAAACTCCACTCTCTATTTGAAGGTTCTATATTAAGCAAAATGGACTCTTGTGAGATTTCAGGCATGTTATACTGCTGTTACCTCATCAAAAACACACATTTCATTCACACGTGTTTGAGTAATCCGTTATTATTGGTCTGGCTACATCTCCAAAGCTCAAAATGCTCTGTGCCACCTCGTGATGTCATGTAGCGGTAGTTTTCAAGCTAGAAGATTGTCAAGTCCAGGGCTGGAATTATCCAAAATGATTTTAGTGAAGGTGTCTGGAGTTTAAAAACACAGTGAAGCACTTTCTGTGTTACCACATGACATCACGAGGTGGAACAGAGTGTTTTCTGTTTGAGAGAAGAACTCATCTTAAATATGCAGGGTTTGTGTGTTAAACATGTGTGAATGAAACAAAACAAACTCCGGGTATGTCTGTGATGAGGAAACATTATAACACAGAACATATAACATCAGAAAATAGGATGATATGGGCCCTTTAAAAAGCCATCAACATAAGATGTGGTAGAATAAATAATAATTATGATTTGTCAAAGTGAGTCAAATGAGTAAAAACCTAAAATGCTTCAGAATATATTAAAAATGACACGTTTTGTTTAAGTTTTCCATATGAGTTTTTCAAATTTAATAACAGCGTAAAGTGAGTCGATGGAGCCGGACGCACGGCCATGATCACTTCCTATTTGGAACACAGCGGCTAGCGAGTTAGCTATGTCCATTTACCGCATTTTCTGGAGTATAAGTCGCACCGGAGTATAAGTCGCACCAGCCAAAAAATGCATAATAACGAAGAAAAAACATATATTTCACATATAAATCGCATCTGAGTATAAGTCGCACCCCGGGCCAAACTATGAAAAAAGTGCGACTTATAGTCCGGAAAATACAGTATATATTTATGTATGAGACTCAATCACTCAGTCTGAGTTTGGAAATTAACTATGAAAAAGTGCGACTTATAGTCCGGAAAATACAGTATATATTTATGTATGAGACTCAATCACTCAGTCTGAGTTTGGAAATTATTTGGAACATCTTAAAATTGTACAAAATCGTACAGTGTAATCCCGGCTTTAGGGCCAGCAGCATGCGAGGAACCCTGTAGGGACTGATTAAAGTGAGGCTGATATCTTATTTACCAGGTGGGTGTCTTGCCTAAGGACACAACTAGTCCAAGCGGGAATCAGTCCTCCAACCTTCGGCTCGGCGAACGCGGGCTCTAACCTGAGTTTATGAGTTTATATTTCAGTGGAGATATTTCTGCCTGGTTTACATATGGTGAAGGGAGAGTGATATTTAATGAAATCACATGTTTGGACCTGAAACAAGAAAATAAACACATCAGCTCGTCGCCAAACAGAAACTTAATAAAACCTCAAAGTATGTGTAATGTGACTCATTTAAACTTGCAAAAACATGTTTCAGCAGGGTATTTTTTCAGTTCATTTTGGTGATGAGCACACGGACTGCTGCGGCGTTCAGGTGTGCACAGCTGAGGTTTGGCTCCTACAGAGAGGAAGCCAGACAGAAACAATCGCTTAAATCCACCTAAAACTAACAAGGCGTGAATCTGTACAAGAAAAACAAATGCTCTTCCGCACGTTTAAAAAAAAAAGTCTATTTGAGTGAAAGAAACAAAACGCAACTCCAGGTGTGGTTTTGACGAGGTAGCAGCACGATTAAAGGTGCTCTGTGTGTAAGTAACGCCGCCAGCCCAAGTTACAGGTCAGATTTGTGGAGAGGCGAGCTTATCCATAGGAAGAATGCATGTTTTTATGGTATTTTTGAGCAACAGGAGCACCTGTAGTTTAACAAATACTGATATATCAAAACTGACTGGGGTATAGAAAAAAAAAAAAAAAAAGATTCCTTCTCATGAAAAAATATAACCACTTATTTTATTTTATTTTATTTTTTTTTTCGAAATATGTATTTTTTTTTTTTTTATAAATCAATATATTTTTTAAATACTTTGGGTTTTTTTTTGTTTTTTTGTTTTGTTTTTTTTTTTATTTGTCTTTATATATAATATTAAAATGAAGCTGAAGCTGGGGTGGAGCAGATGACTCCAAGGTAAAATTTTGTATCGTGAAGTACTTTCAATGCATTTTAATACAAAACATATTGAGTCTTATACTTGAGTCTTACAAAAAACACTGGACTTGCCCATCACTACCATGGAAACAAGCAGCTGGCCGATTCTTCAGGAGAAATGTTACGCAGTGGACCTTTAACAGTTCAAAAAGTCACCATATGCTGTTTATAGGACGACTAAATGCTTTCTTTTCCTGCTGCTTGTGCCTGAGCAGGTGTGCGCCGAGCTCTTAATCATATTTTAAACTCATCAAGTGTTTATCCTGTGTGCAGCGCCCAACCCAGATACAGATGTTAAGATGTAATTAAGAAGCCTTATTTTACTATCTAAATAAATGATTCATTAAACCCTCCTCAGTCTTCAGCTGGTTCACAAAAAATTAAGCTGATTTACTCGAGATGCTCTTCAACTGTTCTCTGGTTAATAGAGCTGCAACAAACCATTATTTTAGTAGTCGATTAGTCAGCGATTCTTTCTTCTTTTTTTTTTTTTTTTTTGATTAATTAACCAGTCAAACGATTATTTCTATTTTACAATGAGACTTTTTAAATACAATATCAGCTAAATAAAGATTAAAATATATGGAGTGAAAGCATCTAAATAGAAAATATGTACAAATAAAGTGTATTGTTTATGAAAAATCTGAAATCTTTGCAAAATTTTAGGGGCAGGAGTGCAACTTAGAGAGATTGTGCAAAATTGTCCTTTTGGCGCTCTTCAGTACTGGGACTAGTCTCAAATACAGAGTCGAAAAAACTGAGGCACTCAAAAAGTACAAAATAATTAAAAGCCCTTATTACCATGTGGCAGATAAAATTAAAATCACACTTGGCATGACTTTTTTTTGTAATTTTTGAGTGCCTCCATTTTTTTTCAACTTTGTAATCTGAAATCTCTTTTTACTTTTGACTTAAAGTGGGACGTAACATCTAAACTGCAGAGCATAAGTCATCATTTATGGGCATACGTTGTGGAGTCCCACAAGGCTCTGTGTTAGGGCCACTACTGTTTATAATATATAAATGATACTGGCAATATATCAAATAGCCTAAAATTATTTTTTGTTTTCAGATGACACCACAATTTTATGATCTTGCAAAAACAATAACAACAGAAATGAATAAATTAAAACACTGGTTTGACCAAAACAAATTGTCTATAAATTTGAGTAAAATAAAAGTGATTTGGTTTGGAAATCATAAAACAAACCTCATAAAACAAAACCTCATATAAGCTCTATAGCATCAAACATCTCAAAGAACATTCCTCTTTTAGGAAAAACAAAGTATATACTGAACTGCAAATCTCTGTTGACTTTATATTCTTCTTTAGTCTTACCATTTCTATTTTACTGTATGGAAATACGGGGAAATACAAAACCACCCTAAAGCCACTTTCTATATTATAAAAATAAGCCCTGTGAAATGTGTTCAATGTAAAATTTGGTGAACACACAAATCCAGTTTTAAAGGCAAAAGTCTTAAAGTTATATGATCTAGTAAAATATAAAACAGCTATGATAGTGTATAAAGCAAGGAACGACTTACATCCAAGCAACATTTTAAATATATTCAAAAGGAGACGAGGGTTTTTTTTGCCTAAGGGATGAGTTAAATAAAAAAAAAAAGTAGAAGTAAGAACAACAATTGGACAAATGAGCGTGGCTGTGAGTGGAGTACATTTATGGAATGGACTTGGAGATAAGTATGAAAAATTTGCAAATATTAAGTTACTGTTTATGTGTTGTAACTGCTTTTGTATGTGACACTTGGTTGCTATGCCGACAAGTTGATGCAAAGGTTCTATT
Organism: Periophthalmodon schlosseri; assembly: GCA_000787095.1. Classification (NCBI taxonomy): domain Eukaryota; kingdom Metazoa; phylum Chordata; class Actinopteri; order Gobiiformes; family Gobiidae; genus Periophthalmodon; species Periophthalmodon schlosseri. The sequence continues at coordinate 72,511 of KN469482.1, forward strand.
GGTCAGTTACTGGTCTGTTTTGGAGACTGGCTTGAGTGAGTTGCGACTGCTGTTGTTTTGGTGTTGTTTTGGCGTAGGTTACGGCCTACAGTAGCACATGTGTTCAAATAAACAACCAGAAAAGAAATTCAGCATATATCCTGAGATTGTCACATTATAAACCCGTGTATATTTGTACTATGTATGTGTTTCTAATTTCTCTCTTTTCGTTGAACGTACATGTTTTGAATATACAGTCGTTCCAAGTGTGAAGACTATATGTTGTGCTTTCTTAAATTTTAAAGTGTTCAAAATAAAGTAACTAGCCTATAACTTTAACTCCTCCCACAACCACATTTCAAATAAAACAGCCAAACTGGGCAGTACCTGAAGGACTTAAGACGAGAGTGAAGCGGGAGGAGGGGTGGGGTCTGGAGATATACGGAACAGTGTGATTGGTCTAACAGGTATCCAGACTTCACACTCCGCCCACGCAGCCAGATGTTTGTAATCAGAAACACCTGGCTGTAATCAAAGAAGTCATGTGCGATGTCACGAAGTACTGGAAATGTCAGAGGCCACTAGAGGCAGTATACACGCGCTTTTTGACTGTTTTTGGACAAAGCTGCAAATTTCAAAAATAGCTAGGAACAGTAGATCACGCGATTAAAACACCTTGCACAGTTAAGTAATGAAAAACAGTTGATTTAGTGCTTAGTTCCACTTTAATACTGCCGTTGTGTTTGTTCTAAAAAGGTCTTTTAACAATCAGTTGATTAATCATTGTAGCTCTATTGGTTAATAAATGCTACAATTAAGGGTGGCAGTATGGCATGTTCCGTAATACAGCAAGAAGATTCCAGGTTCGAATCCCTGATCTTGAAGCATAGACTGTATGAAGAAGTGGACTAAGTGAGTGTGACGTCGCCTATAGCTTTCGGCTCAAGTCAAATGAAGCTCGTCGAGGCTAGAGCAGTTATAGGGATGAATTTAGAGCCAAGCTCCATATTTGGAATTTTAACCGCGAGTATCATAGCAACCAAAGAGCCAATCTGGAGTGAAACTGTTGAAGGTAACACCTAGCAGTAGTTATGGAGAGAGGGGCAACAGGTTTCAATAGAAAGTGAATTGGAGCCTGAGTCGAGGGAGCCGGAAACGCACCCATGATCACTTCCTATTTGGAACGTGGCGGCTAGCGGGTTAGCTATGTCCATTTATATATACAGTCTAGGCTTGTAGTGTCTTTCTGTGAGGAGTTTGCTTGTTCCCCTTGTGTTTTAAGGGGGACCCTGCATCATTTTATCATCAAGTTCACTCCATCGACTTGCTTTTTCCATGTTGAAATTAGGGTCAAATGTAGAGGACACATTTTAATAAAGTTTACAAAATATAGTTTATTGATGTATTGATTAGTCCCGGCAAAACTGGCAGCTAAGGCCCATACAATGTCCTCTAGTCGCTCATAATGAATTGCAAATGTCAGGTTGCCAGATATTTAGTCTAATCTTAATCAGTCTGAAATGAGAAATGATTTAGCTACATCCTTCTTAGAGCCCTGCCCAAGATCTGACCCCAGAAAATGCACTGATGTCACCCACTACTACAGTTACCCCAGACATAGGGGTCACATGATAAATGGTCACATTTCTGTATAGCACTTTTCCACTCAAAGCGCTTTACATCAAGGAACCACTCACCCACTCACACACACATTCATACACCAGTGTACGCAGAC
>KN469482.1:74277-94958 GCA_000787095.1 Periophthalmodon schlosseri
ACTGGGGGGGGGGGGCGAGGTGGGTTAAGTGTCTTGCCCAAGGACACAACGACAGCATTCATCTTGTGAGAGCTGAATCACACGCCAACCTGTTGGTCAGTGGATCTGACCGCTCAACCAATGATGTTTATATCGAGAGCGAGATTCAAACCGCCAACCTTCGGATCAGTGGACTCAGCATTGTTTTTTAGAACTTTGCGCTACTTCCTGTATTTTTGTACTTTACTTCTCGACTTTTTTTTTCCCCACAAACTGACAGTTAACTGATGTAGACTATGATATAAATATCTACCACAGGTACTACCCCACCAAAAAAAAAAAAAACCCAAAAAAACAAAAACATGAAAACCTGTCCCATGCACTTTAAGTCTTTTTCCTGTCTCCATTCTTACCCAAGCGCGAGGAGGGGAGCTAGCTAGTGCGACCCCATGCTACGCTGCCTTGTGTGCATGCTAAGGAGGGCTGCCCAGGAGAAAACTTCCTATTTGTTTATGTGGAAAAGGTCTTGATGTTCAAAGGCTAGCGCTACATCTTAAGTTCTTTTAAAGTCAAAGTCAGTTGGGCATTTTTATAAAGGAACAAGCCTGAGAGAAGAGTATCCTTGACCCGGTTGTAACAAAATACGGAGGAGGAAAAGTTTGTCCAGGCGGCACTGATGCAAAGTTAAACAAGAACAAGGAGACTTTGGGGAATGGGAAGTTTGGCAAAATTCAAGACTATCACGTGTTTTTGGAGATTGTTTCATTAAAAGGCCTATATTGCACATGTATTTTTTCTATATTATAATGTTGTTACGTCATGACAAACATCTGGAGTTGTGTTTTGTTTCATTCACACATGTTTAACACACAAATCCTGCATATTTATCCTGTGTTTTCCTCTCAAACTGAATACACTCTGTTCCTCCTCCCGGTGTCATTAAACAGTAACACAGGAAATGCTCCAATGTGTTTTTAAACTCCATACACATTCACTAGAATCATCTGAATGATTTGCAACCCTGGAATTGACAAACTTTGAAGCTGCAGCTATTGTTTTAGCCTCATTGAAACTGCTTCACTCCTCAGTGCACTAGCAGATATTGGAATATTGGAAACTTTCTATTGACAATAGAACAAAAGGTAAAACAAAAATATTCAAAACTAAAAGCAACAGGAAACAAAATACAACTCTAGATATGTTTTTGATGAGGTAATAGTATTATAACATGGCCAAAAGCTCACATGAATCAGTTTTTCGTATTATGGGACCTTTAAAGGTAAACTAGAGCTTTTAACCTTGTCGACGCTCCCTCATTATTAAATTACTCAAAGTTGTATTAATCTTCTATTGTCCTGCATTTGAGGCTTGAGTGATTTGAAAATTTCTGTTTTCACCTACCCCCTAGCTCCACCCACGGCTCTGTACTTAATTGGAATTCAGAGTCCAGGTCAATAAAAACACCAAAATGCCATGTTTGCTACGTTAAAATGCTACTATGAAGAGGCGTGGGTTCTCAGTTCTGTAGTTTTTAACAGGAAGCCAATCCTCGTTTACAATGAACAAAATGTAAAATAGTTAGCCTAATGCTAAATACCCCCCAGAAAGCATAAAATGGCTTGAAAAAAATAAAGAAAGGGGCAGCGACAGTAGCTCAGTTGGTAGAGTGTTTGTCCACTTAACACACTGAACAATTTAGTATAAGTTTTGGCCCTTGCTAACATGGTCGCTAGGTAACAGTTATGGAGTCACTTCTACGTATGTCTGCCCATGTCCAATCAGCAAGGAGACTGAACATAACTAAACTACAAACTACGACAAACTATGAAAAAAAATAATAATAAAAAACTTGTGCTAACTATGCTTTGTGAAATATATTGTCTAATCTGTCATATGCAAAGAAATGTTTTTCATTTGAGGAATTAACCGCAGGAACCTTGGTTGCATTCAGACACAGGTATGTACAGGCTAGCGTTAGCATTTTCTCGTCTGTATAAAATGCGTGGATTCTCACAGGGTCAAAGGTCACACCTGCGGCAGACATTTTGAACATGGCTGTTTGTGATGGTTGTTTGTGGCGATGAAAAGCATAACCTTCGGAGCAGATTTCCATACGCGCAGCTGCTATCACCTCCATATATTAACACTGAATATAAAGAAGAAATGTAGGTATAGAATGCACGTAAATGATTTGCCCTCTCAGCAAGGAGGTTGTGGGTTAGACTCCTGATCTGTCTGAGTGGAGTTTGCATGTTCGCCCCGTGTTACTGTGGTTCTGTCTCCTGCCTCTCATTTTTTCCCCTTTTGTCTTTAATTCAAATGTCATACCACTGCATTAAAATTGGACTCACAGCTTTTTACATCTATAGTTTTTTTAATACGTCTTTCATTCAAATAAATCCATAATTCGTTGTCTAAAATGGTGACACAAGACGGTATGTTCCCTGGCAATTACCTTGAATCTTGATATTCGGATTAAGCTTTATGCAAATGCAGCTAGCGTTAGCATGTTCCAGCCCACCATCTCGTTCTCATTTCAAAGCCATAATTAACATTAAACAGAGCATATAAGGCGTCTACGGGACACAGGGGAACACCGCGATTCTGATTAATTCACTGTATTAAAATGTAGCGCGGTGGGAAGCGGTAAATGTTGATTAAATGCATTTATAAAGGAGTAGCCTGCTGACTTTGGCATCCTATTATCTCCAAAGACGAAGATTTCGAGGTACTGGTGGTGCGTCTAGGTGCGCTGGGATAGTGTTGGAGAAAACAGCTGCCCATAGACTTATTATCCACTAAAAATATCCTTAGGGTGTTATGGTAATATTTGTTTATGATCCAATGCTTATGGGAGGAGCAGAAAAAAAAAACACTATTGTAAATCGACCAGTATATTTTAACTCTTTGGTCTTCCTCAAAACATACGACATAAAATTACATTAAAAAAACAGATCAGTGAAGAAAAGTTTGTTTTCTTATTCAATTTACACATACCACCTCTCGGTTCAAACTCTGGTATTGTATTGTTTAGTTGTGTCTTCCTTGGGCAAGACACTTTAAAGGCAGCCATATCTCTGCTAGTCAGCCCCAGGACAGCTGTGACTACCAAAATTAGCCATGAACTAGTGTAAACAGGCCCGTTGACAGAAATTCGGGGGCTTGGAGCAAGACGCCTCACGTGGGCCCCCATCTGCTATAAATGAATAGGAAGAGGGTTCAATTCTGGGCCCCTAAAACAACAGACCCCTTTGTTCCCTCCGGGCAACTCCCATAAAGCCCATAACAATAGCTTGTTAAGTGCAATATGAATCTTAACGAGGGGGTATTATGCAAAATTGAACAGACCCCTTTGTTCCCTCCTGTCATAAAGCCCATAAAGATAACTTGTTAAGTGCAATATGAATCTTAAAGAGGGGGTATTATGCAAAATTGACTTTTTGGAGCTCTCTACCATGTGATAACGTTGTTCGCTTATCAATGTCCTCCATGCGTGTTTGAGTAATTTAGTGATCTCTCCCAGGCCCTATTCAAACCCTCTTTACGGTTACCTGTCCAAGACTCAGCCCATAAGCTTACGTCACCCATACTATTGTAATCGCAGCTGCCCTGAGGTAGAGCGATGGAATCTAGGCTGCCAATCTGCACCGTCGTCACCTTCATACCATAGACTGTATATATAAATGGACATATCTAACATAGCCGCCACGTTCCAAATAGAAAGTGAGCATGAGCGCTTCTCCTGCTCCAATTCACTTTCTATTGAAAAAATGTCACCCCTCTCTCTTTAACTGCTGCTGTCAGCCTCGTCATTTTATCAACTTTTGCTCCAATTCACTTTCTATAAAAAAAAAAAACCTGACACCTCTCTCTCTGTACCTGCTGCTATCAGCCTCGTTTTGGTCTTAAAATGTTCATATTTACCCGCTCTACATGATCCTGGTATTTTTATTTCGCTATTGTGTCGCTAACTCAAGATATGAACATTAATAACAGACAAATCAGGCGCCTTCTTTCCCAGAGGTCGCTCCCGCTAGCGTTAGCAACAGGTTTGATTGACAGCGTTGCTAAGCGCCTGCTCCCTGCTAGACCAGCGGTAATGCTGTGTATAACTGCTAGCCTCGATGAGCTTCATTCGACTGAAGCCGAGCGTTATGGGTGACGTCACGTTCCCTTAGTCCACTTCTTTATACAGTGTAGGCTTTATACTAGCGGGTGAAGTGTCTTGCACAATGACACAATGACACAGAACGCACCGGTCCGAGTGGAAATCTATCCTCCTTTTTACATTGCAAACGTTCCCAGGCATTTTAGCACAGTGCAATTCAAGTATAGTTCACGGTTTGCCCCTAGTTTTACGTCAGATGCTCTTCCGTTAGTCCATGCGCTGGAGTAACATAAAAAGTATACTTTACCAGTCTTTGAATTACAAACAAACTCCGCAGACAGCTAGTTTCAGGGTTGATTTCAAAGTAGAGTTTGAAACGTTGCCAGTTAATTTCCGCCTGATTTGACTTGAGCATCTGTTTCGCTAACTCTTGGTAGTAGCTAAAAATAAACCCTTATCTTAGCCACAAGTTGTGAATTTCTGTTATTTCTGAGAGCAGTGGAGTAAAAAATGAAATGAAATAAAATGGTCTTACTCCAAAGTTCCTCTTTGCAGTTTGACAAGCCTGTTCAGATTCTAGGTCCCTTATTTAAAAACAACACTCACACCACAGAGATATCACAGTTAATTGGACGATATCCCTGCATAATAATAATCTTAAACTGCTTCATGTTTTGTGAGTTTTGGAGATGCCAGGGAACACTTTGTCTTAAATTAGACGTCAACTGTGAAAAGACCAGAAAGCAACACAGCAAAAAAATTATAATTACACAAGCTAACATTACCGGTACTTAAAATCCGAATATGTATATTGTTGACATTTAATTAGTAGCACTAGTTTAATTTTTGGGTGCCATAGTGGTTGTGTAGCTAGTATACTCACCTCAAAGCGAGAAGGTCACAGGGACAATCTTTCTACTGTATGTAAAGTTTGCGTGTTATCCCTGTGTCTGGGTGGATACGCACAATAGGTAAACTCCTCCAGTTAGTCCTGACCAAGCCTAGTTCCAGATCTGGAGCCGGGTCCGCTGCTCCTTACAGATTGGCTCATTGGCTTTCAAGGACGGGTCAAATGCACAAACCAAACTATTCACCTTATTCTGGAAGTTGCCGTGGGCGCCGCCGCTGTCATTCGGGTTGTATTATTTTACAGGGGGCTGCCGATTTTGACAGCAAATAAGTTCTATAGGGACTACAAAGCCGTTTTAAAGCCTCCCTGAGAACCGGTGCAGTGTTGACTTGTCGGTGCGCACGAACTCTGAACATTTTAGCTGCAAAACCTTTCCCAAATTCTCCCGTTTAACAGGAATTGCCACCACAAAGAAAGCGTGGTTTAGTAGCATTCATGGCAAAAGTGGGCGGGGCCGAATAAGGTTAATACTTTGAGAAAAATGTCCACACACACAAAACTACACCTTCTACACGGTTATAGAAATGGTTAGCTATTTCACAGTCCCTTTCTTTCAATAGTTTATGACCTTCTAATTAAATTTATGAAGCTCAAATGTGTCATTGCACTGGCAGAGGATTTATTGAAATTAGTCGGAAATACCTTTTCTAAAATCTATAAAAGCATCCCCTCGCTAAAGTGCTCAACAGTCCAAGTTGCTCAGAAGTCATTTCAATAATGTTGTTGTTCAGTTTTACAGTTCACAGGCTTTATTTTTGTTTTGCTTCATCCAATATTCTCTTCCGTGGGACCTCCGCCTTCCCCCGGGCCCGACCCGGATGGACCCTCCCGCGGCGCCTGCATCCTCTCCCCAAGGCATGCTGGGTAAAAGACACACAGAGGGGGGAGGGGGGGACCGTTGGTTGGCCGCAGCGTCTCCGTTCTGGCAGCAGTTCTCCGGTGGTGGAGGCCAGGAGCGCGCAGTCCAAAAGCCCAGTGTTTTCCGGGCGGGCTGGGGCTCCGCAGGGACCTGGCGTGGGCCCGGACAAAGTTTGGCACCGCGGCTGAACAGCAGGTGGCGCCGGCACACACACGCGCTCTCTCTCTCTCTCTCTCTCTCCCCTCTGACTCAGGACAAGGACAAGTAATTTCACCGAGCGGAGATGGTGTTTACATAGACACAAAAGAAGGAAAGAAGGAAATAATGTGGAATACTTGTGCTCAATCGCATACTGCAAAACAATGGAAATCTGTTATATCTTATTTTGAGAAGGTTGGACTAAAGTTACAAGTTTGTAGCCAATTTTATAATTTTTTTCAATTTGTAAAATAAAAAACCCAACAAAGAAACAATACACTACAACTTCACAAATTTGATGCTATGTGCAGTAGTTTCATGCTAAAAAGAAGGAAACTGGACTAAGTAACTATTGCCACAGTGCAAGTAATTATTATTATTATTATTATTATTGCATAATTCATATTAGTATTGATTAATTGATTTTTTTTTTATTGATTTTTTTTTTTACTTTTATTTTTAACATGGCAAAATACATTACTAATGCGACTGTAATCCATTCAAATTTTGAGGACTTTTGACCATACAAAAGATATATTTCATTTTGAAACGGCGACTCTGAAACCTACAGCACTTTTTACAGTTTACATTGGATTTATTTATTTACTCCACACTTGGTGGTTGGCTGCTATTGTAGTCACAGCTGCCCTGGGGTAGAGTGATGGAATCTAGGTTGCCAATCTGCACCATCCCCACCTTCATACTAGGCAGTAACAGTGAATTCCATCCATCCATTTTCTTCCACTTATCCGCGGATGCAGCAATTTAAGCAGGGACTCCCAGACTTCCCTCACCCCAGACACTTCATTCAGTGGGACCCCAAGGTGTTCCCAGGCCAGCCGGTGGGACATCCGGAACACCTACCCAGGGGAGGCGTCCAGGAGGCATCCGGAACAGATGCCCGAGCCATCTCAACCGGCTCCTCTCGACGTGGAGGAGCAGCAGCTCTATTCTGTGTGATTGAGCACCTCACCCTATCTCTAAAGGAGCGCCCAGTCACCCTGCAGAAGAAATCCATTTCGACCGCTTGTATCCATGATCTTGTCCTTTCGGTCATTACTCAAATCTCATGACCATAGGTGAGGGTGAAGTGTGTTGCCTAATGACACAACAACAGAATGCACCAGTCTGAGTGGAAATCGAAGTTGTGTTCTGTCAGCCAAAATAAATACTTACAAAAATAATAATTAAAATGATACACTGTGAGCATGCTAGTTGTTAGCATTGCCATCATGTCTTAACTCCGCTCTGGCCTCTGAAAGTTGTGAAACATGTTTGTAAACTCATCCCTGTGAATAATTAAGCAAAATTACAGCTACGTGTGAACCCCTCCTTAGTCATATTGTAATTAAAATTGTGGTTGAGTAAAAACCTGACCATATGAGCTCATATTTTTTGCCTTTTCTCCTCTGTTTGAGACGCATTCACTCCCTCTTCCATATTCTGTCTTTATGCAAATGAGGCCTGTACAAAGCCTGCTGACCTGGTAATCCTGTTCAATCCTGTTTTTCCCAAAGTCACCCTGACCTGCTCCGGACCAGTTTAACCCATTCAGGTCGGCATTATCTCAGCCCTCACTGTAGAATTGAATTAGAGAAATATATCATGTTCTTCATTGTGTTAACCCATCAGTTTCTATAGTCATCACTGTCCCTTTTAGAGACACAGGCCTGAAACTGTATTACTGTAATCTAAACTTAAAATAGATTACTGTTTAATTCACAAATCCTTTAAGAAGCTGTGTCCTTATCCGCAGACGAAAGGGGCACGGAAAAACTGGGAAGCGATGAAATGAACTCATTGAATACATGGACATATATATTTATATAGAACCCCAGTATCAGCTAGTTTACAGTTTTTTTTTGTAAGGTCAAGGTTAAATTTATAAATGTTTCCTTCTATTTTCTTCCTTCCTGATTTAAATTGCTTCATTGCTACAACAACGGAGGATTGTTGTCACGCCAAATCCTTTCATGTAGGAGGGAATCCTTATGCCTGAAACCCATGTGTTTGAAAAAAACAAACAAAAAAAAGTTTTAATTTTGATTTTTGCCTTGATTCTGTAAACACAAGTCTTTCCTATTATTATTGTTGTTTTTTAATTATTAAATGGTCATGGTCACATTTTTATGCGGCGCTTTTCCGCTTTCAAGGCACTGAGGAACCACTCACCCATTCACACACCGGTGTACGGACACACTCGGGGCTAGGTGGGTTATCTTGTCCAAGGACACAACGACGGCCTTCCTCTGTGGCAGCTGGAATCGCACCGCCAACCTGAGGGACAGTGGATGCGACCGCTCAACCAGTGATGTTTACGTCGAGAGCGGAATTCCAACCGCCAACCTTCGGAATGCTCTGTCAACTGAGCTACAGTCGCCCTTAGTATAGTACTTTTTGGGTAGCGTTTGCATACGTGTATCCTCAGATGGCTCTTCCTAACGATGAGGGTACAGGAAGTCAGTGCCCTCCCCTCCTCCCTTGCCCCCCTCCCCTACCCTCCCCTCCATGCCCCTTCTCGCCCTCCCTCCTCATAACTCGCGCTGTTTCTGGTGTAAATATTGGGAGAGGTGAGCCCCTCCCCTCATGCCCCTCCTCGCCCTCCCTCCTCATAACTCGCGCTGTTTCTGGTGTAAATATTGGGAGAGGTGAGACCCTCCGCTCGGCCCGCTCGTTAATAACAGTACAAACACCACGCTCCTCTCTGTGATTAAGTGTGATTGCACATGTTCTGCATAACGCCCGGAGCCATTTAACATTGGGCCCAGAGTCGAGTCAAACAAACCGAGGCGACTTCAAAGTTATTTCTGTCACCGCGGCGATAGTTACTTCAGCAAGTTCATCCAATGTCTTCAACAAACTCCTTGGTCCAACTTCGTTTGAAACTCTCTTTGGGATTTGAGCTTCTAAATGGGATTTGGAACCCATTTAGATGCTCTGTGTGGCAGAATCTCACAGAATCGAGAAAAGAAAGTCAAATAATCCTCGTCTATTGCTTCATGGTGTCCTTTTGCAAACTGTCATAGTATATTCAGAACAAAATTACACAAAAACTCAATACAATTTAATTAAAGATGAAGTAATCAAGTCACAATTTGAAGAAAAAAAAAAAAAAATTGGTAGTTCATTATGTAAAGCTACAAATTAATCACTACATGTTGCCAGATACAAAAAAGCCTTAAAAATCAGAAACCTCCTTGGAGTAACATGGGGCACATATGGTCCGCTCGGTGCCCACCCGACTCCTGGCACAGCCTCCACTTCCTCTTCTCCTCCTCCTCTTCTTCCGCCTCTTCTTCCTCCTCTTCCCCCTCCTCTCCCTCTTCCTCCTCTTCTTCAGCCTGTCACTGGTTGTGTTAATCTAACCAACGCTGTATTTTTATGGAGGATTTCATGGAGCTCTTACTTTATGATCACATCACTCCCTCTGCTACGGAAATATGTTGTTTTAACGTGACCATTATAAATCTGGACAGCTATAGTAAAAACAGAGAGTGCGTGGAGAGGACCATAAATATGGACAAACTTGTGCCAAAAAAGACTTAGTGAAGAGATTCAATTTTCAGCATGGCCTTTTTTACAACTAAATATACTGCAGAAAACGGCTTGTCGTTCTTTTTTATTACATTATTAAGGTAAAGTATTTCCCTATAGTAATTACAGGAATGAAAGGCTGAACATAATTTTGAATTGATTTATTCAGTAGTTGGCTTTGTGCACAATGGCGCTCTAGTTTTGATCACGATCGTCGACCCCTTTTGTCAGTTTCCATGGTCAAATGTATATCGGTCTGTTATGCATGTATTTATGTATGTATGTATGCATAAGTATGTGACAGAGATCGACTGATATGGACGTTTTCATGGCCAATGCCGATACCGATCTTCATACTTGTTAATATAAAGCTTAGTGTTTATTTTTTAGGCCGCAGATTGACCAACATATCAGTCTATCTCTCGTATCTGATTTGCGTAGCATAACTAGGAAATCAAGGGCGACAATAGCTCATTTGGTTGAGTCTTTGTCCGCTGATCCAAAGGTTGGAGGTTCAAACCCCGCTCTCGAAATAAACATCATTGGTAGAGCGGTCAGATCCACTGACCCACAGGTTGGCGGTACGATTCCAGTAGTGTCTGCGTACATTGGTGTACGAATGTCTCTGAACGAGTGAGCGGTTCCTTGATGCCTTGAAGGTGGAAAAACAAATGTGACAATTTACAATTTGACCAACTTTGAACTCTGTACCAAACTTAAGAGACGATAAAAGAACGATGCTAGAAACGTTTTTTTAAGTCATCTCGATATTATTCTTGAAATTGAAGTTTTTGACTCCTACCTGGAAGTAATTTTTTATCTGAAGAAACTAAACTCAGAAGTAAGTCCTGCCCTAAGAGAAGAGTTGTACCTTAAACTGCCCACTCTTCGTTTACCTGCTAGCCTCTTAAGGATTATTCTACCCTTTGCCTGAAATGCTCCACAGTATGGCATTAAACTATCTATCTTTATGGAAACAAGTACGTGGTGCCGCCAGGTCAAGTCTTTCATGGTCTAAAAAAGAAACATAGCTGTAAGTTAAAAAAAATATATACGCTGTATTTGAAAAAAAGAAAATATTTGATACTTCAGTCAGTATCAGTATATCAATATTTGGTATTGATCTACCTGAATCCACCCATCCCCATGAAGGACTGCTTTAGTGGCGGTTCCTCTACAAGAAAATTTGGTGCTCACGGTGAACCTTTAAACTAATTTATGAGATCACAAATTTACCTAAGTTAATCATCATCATCAAAAACAGTAATACCAATATTGAACCTGTGATCCCTTTCCACTCCTCTTTCCTTTCGACCTCTTTGTTTGTCCTGCTGTCCATCGCACCAAACCCAATGCAGTCCCTGTAGTTTACCTTATCCAGCGAGAGCCATTTCCTCAGACGCCAAACTCGATAAGAGCCGAGTGTACGGACCGGAGCTGCGGACAGGCGGTGATAGACTGTGGGAAGAAGGAACAAGCCCCCAGAGCAGGGCTATTGTTAAGGTACACAAACCGCTGTCGCCATGGCTCTGCTTTGGCTCCTCGTTCCCCTGAAACGGCCCAGACAGGAGACGATTTCTGTCCCTGCACGGACCTTGATTCTGGGAAAGATTTGGAGAAAAACAGTTGTCCTCAGAGAAGTGAATACATTACAGCAATAGATACAAGGAGTGAGAAAAGGTTAAGGTCCACTATCGTCCCCTCAGGGATTTATCCTGTGTATTTGACCCATCCTTCAATGCCGCTGGAGCAGTGAACTAGAGATAGTCTTGGTCAGGAGGATTTGACCTATGGTGCATGTTTTGGGTTGATGGGGGAAACTGGAGTGCCCACAAGAAACCCACCTGGACACAGGGAGAACATGCAAGCTCTACACAGAAAAGACCAGGCGACCCAAGAATCGAACCAAAACCTGTTGTCAACACTGGCGAGAACTATCATGGGGAGAGAGGGTAGTTGATGGATCTGTTATTAATGTCCATATATTTATTTACGGGCAAAATAGCTAAATAAAAACCCCAGGATCATGTTGAACGGGAAAAAAACCCCAAAACAAAACGTTCTAAGGTCAGAGCCAGAGTCGACGGAGCCAGAGTCGATGGAGCCAAATCGCGCCCATGTTTGCATCCTGTTTGGAACGCATTGACTGTGTTCATTTATATATACAGTCTGTGGTCTTTTAGACTTTACTGACATTGCGTTAGCCATCTGGTGATGGGCTAGCATTCCGTTAGCATGTAGTGCAACCACTATTAGCATTCTCGGATACATAGGCTATACATTTGGACTGTTGGACCACTTTATTCATTGCCATGTTTTCATATTTGTATTTAGAACAATATATATCCTAAAGTCTGCATTTGCTTTTGTAGTTGTTGAACAGCAGGAGATAGACAGAGATGTCCTTCATAAGACATAATCGATTACGGTCTGATTGGCCAGAAGCAGCAAACCAGCAGCAGCAAACTCTACACCAAAGCATCCTATATCTATAGCCAAGTGTCTCTGCCTGTTCCGCACATAATACAATCTTTATGTACATGTGTCAGATCCCAGTGCCTCCTATCCTCTCTCCTCTCTTATGAACTTGGCTCCTCGCTCCTGTTTACACACTGCTGCACGCTGCCTGCTTTTACGGCCCGACTCGTAAAAACGCCGTCGCCCGCGGTTACGCTCGGTGCTAAATCTGTTCTCGTTATTTTACGGCACAGAGACGCCGAGAGATCCACGGCCAAAACAAAACCAGGTACTGAACCTAGTCTGTCTGTCTGTGTGCTGTTTACAAGTGAATCATCACGGTGGATTTAGTGTTAGACTTTATTTAGAATGTAGATGACCAGGTGTAACTGCATTGTCATCAGAATATGACCTTTCTGAATAGCTTCATCCCAACAAACCACTAACCTAACGAGGCAAGATATGGTCCTTGCTGTTGTGTCATCGGGCAAGACACTTCTCCAACCTTGTATGAACAATATGAACGTAGAATTGTTTTAAATAATTTACTTTGTCAGACGTGTCTTATCACAAAAAAAAAAAAAAAAAAATGTTATTCTGGTATGTAATGGTAATTGTAAAGTTGTTGGTTGGATCCCTACTACTCTATTTACACACTACAGTTGTGTTTATGGGCAAGACACTTCCCCATGAAGCACGTGTGAATGTAAAAATGTTATAAATAACTGAGTTTGTCAAATGTATCTTGTCACAAACACATTGCCATGTTATTCTCGTTTAAAACATGGCAATTCTCCTACTATTGGAATTACATTTTGATGTTGTGTCCTTGAGCAATACACTTCCCCAACTTTATACGAACCATGTGTGAATGTAAAACTGATGTAATTTAGTTTGTCAGATGTATCTTTTCATAAAAAAATAAAAATATGAAGGCATTCTGAAAGTTGTTCTCTACTACTGGAATCACAAACTGCAGTTGTGTCAATGGGCAAGACACCTAATCTACCATTACGTATAGATGTAATGGTGATGTGCGGGATTGTTCAGAGTGGCTATTGACAAAGACAAGTAACAAGAACCTCTGAAGAGCGAAAAAAGAATAATAATACAAAACAAAGGTTGGTGTTGCTTTACCCACTTTGCAGTTCAGCTACAGATAAAGTTTAGAAGCAAACTCAAACTCAAAATCCACAAAGGTCGGCCGTTCAATTCCAACTCTGACAAATGCAGACTGTGGTCCTGTTCTTGGGCAAGACACGTCAGCCATCTTGCATATGTACGAACGTGCTCATGAATGTGTTTGTAGTGGCTGGAGTAGGCGCAGTTTGTCATCCACACCTCTGTCATTGGCAATAGAAATAACGCCTCTAAGAACATGAACATTATAAGTCATCTTCAGTCATTTCTTATCACTTTATAATAGCCACACCTTAATTAGCCTTAATAAAGTGTCAACAAAGACTTAATTCCTAATCAGCAAATAGTTTCTTAAGAATGATTCGTAAAACATCTACATCTCCAAAGCTCAAAATGCGCTGTTCCACTTTGTGATGTCATGAAGTGGTAGTTTTCAAGTTAACAGCTACATTTTACCTTTAGTTCAGTAGAGATCGGAAAATGCATCCAAATCATCCAAATGATTCTAGTGAAGGTGTGTGGAGTTTAAAAACACAGTGGAGCACTTCTTTCATTACCACATGACATCACAAGGTGGAACAGAGTGTTTTCTGTTTGAGAGAAGAACTCAGTCTAAATATGCAGGGTTTGTGTGTTAAACGTGTGAATGAAACAAAACACAACTCCAGGTCTGTTTGTGATGAGGAAACATTATAATATAGATCAGAAATTAGCGTAATGTGGGCCCTGTAATTAACAGTTGTTATCATTACCATCGTGGTAATGATAACAACAACTTGCATGCTAACTGTACACTTCCTAATTCTCTGACAATATAACTCTTTATAATTCGATGCAGACAGTACACAGCAGACTTATTTTGACCTGAAGAGCTGCTTATACAGTATATTTGTACAAGACAGATTTTGATCAAAAAACACTAAGTGAGTGTGACGTCAACCACAACGTTCGGCTCCAGTCAAATGAAGCTCATCGAGCAGTTACAGGGGGCAAATTTGGAGTTCCATATTTGGAATTATGGAATATCATAGCAGCCAAAGAGCCGATCTGGACCGAGGCTGTTGAAAGTAACGCGCCTTCCCGCCTGCACCGCTGGTTTAGCACAGAGTGGGCGCTTAGCAAAACTTTCAATCAAACCTGTTGCTAACGCTAGCGGGAGCGACCTCGGGGAAAGAAGGTCCCCGATTTGTCTGTTATTAATGTTCATATCTTGATCAACGAGCACAATAGGGACAATAAGGGACATTACGTGCACAATACCGAAATAAAAATACCAGGATCATGCGGAGCAGTTTAGCATTAACATTTTAAGACAAAAATGACGAGCCTGACGGCAGCAGTTACTGAGAGAGGGGTGATTTTTCAATAGAAATTGAATTGAAGCCAGAGTCGATGGAGCCGGAAGTGCGGCCATGCTCACCTCCCATTTGGAACGTGGTCCATTTATACATACAGTCTATGGTACAGACCCTATAAGGGGTTATGGTTATGTGTTAAGGTATTAAGTAGTTACTAAGCCATTCTTAATAAACTTTATGTTCATCATGAATTAAGTCTCTGATCATGGTCAGTTCTATCATTTTGAGCCAAGAAAGCCATATTTTGACTTTCCTGTGGTCCAAACAAACCCTTTGATCCGCAGTCTCGTCTTGTAGTTGTCCCATACTGTCTGTTTCCGTTGTGTCCTTGCCGTAGATGATCCTTCAGAGTAGATTTGTGCAGAATTGAGCGCAGAGAGTGAGTTTTCGAAATGGCCGTGCTTGATATCGTGTGTGTGACCAATTAAAAGTCCCAGCTGTTGCCTTTCCATCTGTCTGAACGCTGTGCCATCGCGTTCATGTGTCAGTCTACTGCTGGATCTGAGCCCACACATTTGTTGTCATCACTTTGTTTGTTGTAATATTAAAAAAAAAAACAAAAAAACAAAAAAACTTGGATGTAATGGAATATGGCCAAACTTATGCTTTTTTACTCAAGCAACAGAATGTGTGATATAATTGTAAAGAGACAGTAGTTTTAATGTGCACGTTCAAACTACTAATTTCACAAAAAATCATGCTAGTTTCTTCTATTTATTTATTCTTTTTAGTAAAATAATATTACTTCCTGGATGTTTCCTCATCACAAACATACCCAGAGTTGAGTTTTGTTTCATTCACACGTTTAACACACAAACCCTGCATATTTAGAGTTATTCTCTCAAACAGAAAACACTCTGTTCCACCTTGTGATGTCATTTGGTAATACAGGAAGCGCTCAACTGTGTTTTTAACAGCGCTCCACTGTGTTTTTAAACTCCGTACACCTTCACTAGAATCATATGGATGATTTCTACTGAACTAAAGGTACCGCTTGATGACATCACAAGGTGGAACAGTCCCTTCAACAGAATCATATGGATGATTTCTACTGAACTAAAGGTACCGCTTGATGACATCACAAGGTGGAACAGTGCATTTTGAGCTTTGGAGATGTAGACAGACTAATAATGTTGATGGCATAGGTAGAATAGCACCCCTTTAGATCATTGTACTGTCCGAACTGGTGCATTCCACTCATGCAACTGGTCCTCAGTTTGGTTTAAAATCCATGTTTTGTTTTTTTTTGTTGAGTCATGTATTTCTAAATAAACAAAAAAAAAAAACAGAACGGTCAAACGTAGAACGGCTGATTAGCTTGTCAGATGTGATTTAAGTTAATTAACACAATGCTTAAACCAACAGTTTTGTCTCTCGCTCATAATGAACCTAATTAGTGTCAAAATGCTGATTTAACATATTGGTTTTAATTATTATCACCTGTTTTCTCAACCTTTTGTTTCCTCTGTCACATTTTTATATAGCGCTTTTCCACCATCAAGTCACTCGAAGCGCTTTACATCAAGGAACCACTCAACGCTTCACCCACTTAACTCACACCAGTCTCTACATGTGGCTGATTTAACAGTAAGGGCATCTGTCTTAAAAATCTGCAGGTGGATAGGAAAAAAAGGTTTAATTTAGAGATATCAATTTGAAACTTCTTCTCTTTACGTAGATACAGTTGACACTAGAAGTTTACATACACTATTTAAAAAGACACATATGCTTTTTTTTCTCACTGTGTGACATGAAATTAGACTAAACTTTTCCTGTTTTAGGTAAATTAGGATTACTAAAATTATTTCTATTTGCTAAATGTTAGAATAATGAGAGAAGGATTTTTTTTTAGACAATTTTTCATGACTTTCTTTAAAATCAGATGTTTACATGCATTTCATTAGTATTTGGTAGCATTGCCTTTAAACTGTATGTCTTGGGCCAAATGTTTTGGATTTCCTTCCACAAGCTTCTCACAATAGTTGGCAGGAATTTTGGCCCATTCCTTCTGACAGAACTGGTGTAACTGAGCCAAGTTTGTCTGGTTTCAACTGTGAATGTGCACTCAAAGCACTTTACATCAAGGAACCACTCAGTGTACGCAGACACTGGGGTCGAGGTGGATTAAGTGTCTTGCCCAGGCACACAACTGCAGCATTCATCTGCGGGAGCTGGAATCGCACCGCCAACCAATGACGTTTACTTTACATTGGAAAATTGTCGCCCCTCTCTCTGTAACTGCTGCTGTCAGACTCGTCATTTTGGTCTTAAAATGTTCGTATAAATCCGCTCTACGTGATCCTGGTGTTTTTTATTTCGCTATTGTGTCCGTAATGTCCCTTTTGTCCCTTAATCCACTTCTTTATACAGTCTATGAGTGGAACCAAATAATTAAGCACAATTTCCATTTTGTATGAAGGAAGTTGGAACTAAAACTCCATTATATTTTTTCAAACTTGAGTCTTCTCTGTCAGATTTCACAGCGTTTTTTTTTTTCAGTCATGAAATAAAACTGTTTACTGACCTTGTTCAAATAAATCTTTTCTTTTTCCACACAGGCGTGAGATGAAGCGATCAATACTGCTTTACAATAATTAAAATTTGATGACGGTAGTTATTCAGGACGTACAAAAGAGCAATTTTCCTTGTTTCCTGAGCGGAGGAACAAATAACATGATTATTTGAGCTTCTGGTTGGGTCGATAATGAAAAATGGCGTGTACCAGCGTGGACGATTCTACTGCAGCGGATCATGTGACTTTCCATTGGGTCTGATGGCTCTGCACTGACTGGTGGAGCCTGAGGTTAGAATGGACCAAAAGAGTGTGGTTTTAGTTAATAACGTCTAGTGTGCTCTGTGCCTGTAGCAATCTGTCTATGTTGCAGTCAAAAAAAAAGAAAAATTGCACACTGAATATATATTAAAGGGCCCATATTACGCTATTTTCTGATGTTATAATGTTGTTCCCTCATCACAAACAGACCTGGAGATGCGTTTTGTTTCATTTACACGTTTAACACACAAACCCTGCATATTTAGGCTGAATTATTTTCTCAAACAGAAAAAAAAAACATTCTTTTCCACTTTGTGATGTCACGTGGTAAAACAGGAAAACAGGCTCCACGGTGTTTTTAAACTCCATACCATTTCACCAGAATCATTTGGATAATTTCAGCCCTGGGATTGCCCATCTCTACTGAACAAAAAAGGTAAAAGGTAGTTGTTAACTTGAAAACTACCGCTTCATGACATCACAAGGTGGAACAGAAGCATTTTGACTTTGGGGATGTAGACAGACTAATAATAAAGGGTTGCTCAAACATGTGTGAATGAAACAAAACTCATCTCTAAGTATTTTTGATGATCTAACAACATTATAACATGGCTCAAAGCTCACAAGAGTCAGTTTTGCATAATACAGGACCTTTAAGTCAACTTTTAATTGTTTACGTTAAAAAAAGAGCATTTATATTTTGGTAAAACAATTGAAAATTCAAATTACACCATTTGGAAAAAGAAGAAAAAAACAACAACATTATTTTGATCAATGGTTTATTTTGTGTGAACGTTTTCACAGTGTGGAAAAGTAACTTCCTGCAGGTGCAAAGTCTCCTGTTTGCTCCCGTGGAAAAAGAAAGTAAAAGCAACACTTTGGAAATTGATACGTTTTGTGCTATACTGTGGAAGATTATAGACAAAGGAACAACATTCCCATGAAAACAACTGATTGGAAGTTTGACCCCAACACCAGGCAATGCAGGCTCCCGTGATGTTACTGGGCGAGACACTTCACTTAGTCGTCTTGTATAAATGTTGTGTGTGAGTGTAAAGACTCTAAAGGACATTCAAATCTGTCATAATATATATCCAACCATTTTCCTCCGCTTATCCGGGGCCGGGTCTCGGGGGCAGCAGTCTAAGAAGGGACTCGCGGACTTCCCCCACCGCAGACACTTTCTCCAGCTTCTCCGATGGGACCCCAAGGTGTTTCCAGGCCAGCGTCTTCCCTGGGGCCTCCTCCCGGTGGGACATGCTCGCAACACCTCTCCAGGGTACTACTAAAAGCAAATACATACATATACGTACATATTACATACAGTAATCTAAAAATGCATACATTTAAACACTGACTAGCCCACTCTTCTGTCATACAGCTGACCTAGCCCGTTTCCCTTCGATTTGAACCGTTTCTACTGTGATCTCTGGAACTGCTCTTGTTTACCAGATGATTAAAGGTCTTTTAGTGGCCGGATTTGCATCTAAAGTGACGTGAAAGTGTTAAACTCAGCAGACGTGTTATGGTCCCGCTCGGAGACATTCAAATATCCATCCATCCCATAATACGCCCATTTCTGTGCAGCCAGCCTCTCTCCTAGCGTAGCCTTTTGGTTCACTCTCTTTTGGTGTTGTCTTTTTAGCTGTTTTTTTTGCCAACCGTTTACTCAGACGATTATTCACTATGGGGCCTTCAAAGTCTACACACTACATAAACTTTCTTGGGACAAAGTTGGTAGACGTTATATATAGGTGAAATTAAAAAACTGAGTAATCTGTTTTTAAGTGGTTTCAGTTTGCCGGTGTCTCTCCGTTTGATGGTGAAGGGCCTGTGTTCTTTAGATAATTGCTCTAATGAGACACTTAAGAATGAACAAACCTTAGCCTAATCATGTTTTAATCCAATTTGTATTACTTAACTACACAATTTGTTGCAGCTCAACAATAAGGACCCAAAAAATAGACTCAAGACAAGGATTTTATTAACTTGGTTTCCAGGGAGGTCTTTAGAGCAGGTCAGCAGGTGAGCAGGCAGAGAGCGCAGTCTTGGATCAGAACTTGAAAAACAGGAGACGGAGGTTAGTATAAAGATCTTGAAAAAAAGCTACTGCAAAAATTTCGAAAAGTTGCCGACTGAAAAATCACCATCAAACAGGATGGAACAATCTGGCAGCTTCTGTCCGGAGAGCTGAGGATTTAAGGGCTGAAGCTGGACCGCAGGCTGCACACAGGTGAGAAGCTGCTGGTTTCAGGAAGACTCCGCCCACACACAGGGAAGGAAGGAGGGGAGCAGAGAAAGGAGTGTCACAGCCAGCGGCATGACACGGTTCTCGCTAATTTGCGCGGCTGACTCACGTCCAGATCTTGAGCTAGTCTTGGTCAGGACTAGCAGGTCTACCAACTGCGATACCGTTGCCCAGGGAGAAGATGCGACCCCCACACAGAAAGTCCCACGCCTGTTTGCAGCCTCAGAAACCTTCTTGCTGTGAGGTGAAAGTGCTAGTCGTCAGTGAGTTGTTTTAAGGCATAATAATTGACCGATGTCCTTCCCTCTGACGATGAAGGGTCTGTATTTTATATATTGTTTGCAGCGGTGGAAAAAGTCCTTCATTTTGTTAGGAAGGTAAAAATACAGATACCAGAATAGAAAAATACTGCCGCAAAAGTAAAAGTATCACATGAAAAAAACGACTTAAGTAAAAGTATTAAAGTACCTGTTTAAAAATGTACATAAAGAGTAAAAAGTTAAAGTATTTCGCGCAGATTTTGAGATCTTATAAGGATTCAAATGTAGTGATTTTGGTAAAGATTTGTGTTTTTTCTAGCTATATTTGTATATTTTTGTTTGCTCAAACTTTATGTTTACTTTTCAGTCCAGTTCAAAAATGCGGTGGAGCAGAAAGTACAGATACCTGCTCTCAAATGTAGTGAAGTAAAAGTAAAAAGTACCCGCTGTAAAATGTACTCAAGTAAAGTACAGATACCTAAAATGTGTTCTTAAATACAGTACTACTACTTTTACAAGCCTTTGCCTTGCCTTCTATATTCACAGGCCTGTAGAACGCGTTGCCAGATCCTAAACGAAAACAGCGAAAAGCTATACTAAAAGTGCGTGAAGCTCCTTTGTATTTGGTGTAAAGCGCGTGTGAACAGACAGATGTTTGGTGGGAGCGTCGCGGATCAGACGACTGCCTCGCTCCAAATTGTGTTGTGTCCATCAATTACCACGACAACGCTCTTTTAATTGACAGCAAACGAATGGCTGATTAATCATTCTGACTCATTTATCATGTCAGATACAGAGAGAAGAAGAAGAAGAGGAGGAGAGGAGGGACTGGAGAGAGAGGAGAGAGGAGGGGGAGA
>JACM01037011.1:0-16122 GCA_000787095.1 Periophthalmodon schlosseri
CAATCAGAAGCTAACACGTTTGTTTAGTACTAAGAAACAAAGTTGGCGCTGTCAGAAGTTTATTATGCCTGAAATCGACAAAAGAAATGCAAAAAGTGACGGAGCAGATTTTACGTTTGGAATACTTTCCTGCAGCAGATTCGACATGGGGGATCTAACTTATTTTGTGGACATAATTTCTTCAGTGGATTATATTCTCTGGACCTGTACGGGACGAATGAGACCAACTTTCTGGAAATATGTTGATGTTTGACAGAACCAGAGCCCTCAAAGGTAAGTGAAGTCCAAATCCTAATTTTTGACTTTTCTGTAAAAACGGCTTTCCTGTCAGCTCTGTGGTGATTGCAGGTGAAAATGGTTTGCATATTTGGAAAAACGAGCGCCGTAGCTTTCATTTGATGTGTAGATTGTTTGTGTGGGTGACGCAGAAGTATATGTACGTTGCTGTTAGAGTTATAAAGTAAGGACGACGGCCGTCGGAACGTTAAGAGGTTTTAAATCCCAGTGCTGTACTGAAACAGCTCTTTACTTTTTAATGACTTGCTTTTAACTTTTGACTCTGGGAAATCCGCAGTGCAGTTCTTTTGCTTTTATACTTATCAGCTGCCATTGACATGACGGATCACCGCATCCTTCTGTCCCACCTGGAAACACATGTGGGCATTAAGGGTACTGCACTCTGTTGGTTTCAACCTTATCTGTCAGGAGTTTTTCCGTGAGCCTAGGACAGTACTCCTCTTCTGTGTCTCCCTTAGAGTACCGCGTGCCCCAGGGTTCTACATTAGCGCCAGCCCTTTTTGCGCTGTTTTAACATTCATATATATCTGCCAGTGACCACCAATGACAGCCAGACCACAGTCAAAGCTCTGCAGGACTGTCTCAGGGATGTGCAGACTTGGATGAGCACTAACTTCCTAAACTTAAATCAAAATAAAACTGAGATTGTGGTGTTTGGCCAAACTAACCCACTGCTTGGGCATGACAGTGTGACTGGTCCTTTGTCCTCTTATTGTTGCCCTGCAGTGAGGAATGTTGGGGTGATTGTGGATTCAAACTGGACAAGCCCATTAGCTGTCTTAAAATCCAGCTTCTTTCAGTTGAGGTACCTTGCCAAAGTATGGCCCTACCATCCACACGCAGATTTTGAAAAAGCAATCCACACATTTGTAATGTCACACCTAGAGTATTGTAATAGTTTGTATGTGGGGCTGAACCAGGGCTCCTTGCAGCACCTGGAAAATATCCAGAAAGCTGGTTCTCTTTATTTGAGGGAGCTATTGGAGCCCTATACTCCACCCAGAGCCCTAAGATCAGATGACCTGCTGGCTGTGCACAGGGCCAGGCTCAAAACCAGGGGAGACAGAGCCTTTTCTGTGGCAGTGCCCACACTATGGAACAGCCTCCCTCTGCCTGTCAGATCCTCTCCGTCTGTAGAGCAGCCTAAGACCAGACTAAAAAACCACCTCTTCTCCCTGGCGTTTGGTTCAAGTTAGGCAGGATATCTTGTCATTGTTTATGTGAAGCATTTTGGGCAGCCTAAGTTGTAGTTTAAATGTGCTGTATAAATAAAATTGAATTGAATTGAAATTGAATTGAATACATTTTTATAGTTGACTAGTCACAATTATTCTATTAATCATTGCAGCCCTAGCACAAAAGTGAATGAAAAATGCATCACAAAGTTCCAAAATTCTGATTTTTGCAACTTTGTTTAGATTTTTCTTTTGATATACTTGATATTCTAATTTTGCATGTGTTCAAAACATATGCAGATAATAAAGCATTTTTAACTGTAATACTTTTTCAGGCCCTTTATAAAACCCTTGTGCACTGTCCCTGGACTTGCCCTGGATAGACTGTTTCATTTAGCTTTGTTCTCCCTGGTTCAGTAGCACACTCAGAGGATCTCTATTGATTTCTCAGCCCAAATTCTTAGCACTTGTGAAGTCTTATGAAGAGAGAATGGAAAGGAATATTATCCGTAGAAAGCCTTAGAGGAAAAAGTGCCATGCTCAAGGCAGGCAGCTGGAGGATAACCTGTGTGATTAATGTTTAGAATAAATTTTATACCATTTATTGAAATGATCTTACTTTATAGAAAAAAGTATGGTTGGAAGATATTGACAAAAATTATTATCTTGTTATACTGATTTGATTTTTAAAAGAATCTTATTTTATTTGACATTTCAATACATAATTGATGCTCAGTGGTGTGAAAGGATTGTATGGCCAGTCCAGAATGATATCAGTCTGGTCACCACTCCATCCATCGCACATTGAGCCAGGCTCAAACATGCCCGTGGAATCACATTTGAGTGACACATGTGAAGTGAAGGTTCTCAGTGGTCACCCATCATGTTGGATAAAATGACATTTCTCTCACCTCAGTTTAACAGAGTTTAGTGCTTTGCTCATTGATTCTGCAGTGTTTTCAGTTCTTAGTATTTTTTTTTCCCTTTCTTTTTTCCTCATAAGCAGGTATATTTGTTTTGAGACGGACAGACCATGCGTGTTCCTGATTGGCTAAATCACCTGTCAGTCACGCCTATCTGAACTCAGGGAGGTACAACCGGTGAGATAGATCCCCGTAGTGAAAAGATTAATGAGTAAAGATATTCCAAGAGTGCAGACTATTTATAAAGGAGGAAATTTTGTGTTTTCCCCAAAGAGTGTATTGCACTTGACAAAATGAGACCACTGTGCGCTGTTGGGAGCTAATAATAAAGGATTTTTGGTTTCAGGGTTAACGAGTGTTAATAGCAGCACTCTGATGTTACAAATAACACAAATATACACACACAGCCTGCCAGGGGGTCTGCAGATGGCAGGCTATAATTAGCACAAGGCTATAATCTGTCATATTTACATTTGTCTGAATGGTCATTATGCATTGTTCCCCCTTTCCTTAAATAATTAAATAAAATAAATAAGATTGGCTGTGCTTGGGTGGTCTACCCCAGGTTTACTTAGCCGTCTGAAAAAAAGCTGTTCGAAAGCCATGCACGCACCCCAAAAATCAACCCTTGTGTATATTAACTATGTGCTATTTGTGTTTGTGAGAGCTATGAATGAGTTAGACAGACTTAAATACTACTTCTGCAGTGTGAAAATTAGGTTCTTCCACTGCTTCTATATGTTATCAGGCCCAAATAAGAATGAATTAGCTGGACAAGATTACTTTAGTAAGAAACCTGAACAATCCCATTTAATAGACTGTTGCTAAGAGCTGAGAGAGAACGAGTGGGCTGAAATAAACGTGCAGCTGGTGACTTGTGAATAACCTCCAAAAATAATCAATTTTCCAGTACACAACAGTATCTTGAAGATTTTTTTTCTACCATGTTATAATGTTCCCTCATCGAAAACATGCCTGAAGAGGTTTTAGATCTCATCCCTGTATGTTTCAATATTTATGGTTAAGAGCAAGATTCTGTCCAATGCTCAGCCCACAAGCCCACGTCATCCATGCTCCCACACAAGAATTCTCTATAAATATACAAAAGCATGATGAAAAACTGCACAGCAACTTGACAACCTTGATGCAATGTGCGGTAGTTTCATTGGCAGGATGCAAGCTGACTGTGTTGTGATAGCGCTCTGAAGGAGAAGTCACTTAGCACAGAGAGCAAAGGGAGAGAGAGAGATAATTGATACGTTGTTTTCAGCGAATATAGCATTTTCAAAACAATAAAAGGTAACACGGTGATCTAAATATTATGCGTTGGGGTCAGTCGGTTAAGTTATTGTTATAGATGGCTTTGACCGAGCTGTAAAATCTACCAATAATAACAATATGTAATAACTGAGAATAGAGCAGGTCCCGATTTACACAGGCCAAAGCTTTCTGAAAGTCTATAAAGCAAACCAAAGTAGGGTTTTCCCTACCTAGGCTCTTTTCTTCCTAAACCCATTCTGTTCCTCTGGCAATAAACTGCAGGATTCCAGGTAACAGACCAGCCTCTCGTTGAGAACACTACAGTAAAGTTTGTACACAGAGCTACGAAGGCTGATACCCCAGTAGTTCATGGGGACTCGAGGAACTGCATCTGCAAATATATGTTAACGGTAAAAATATATAGGCTGTACTATTCAATGTACAAAATGTAAAAAAAAAAAAACGCTAGTTAATTTTAATCATGTCAACTAATATGTCAACTATTACATACTGCTACAACTGCACCTGCAACTACTTCTACTAGTTGCTATTAATTCAACCTAAATAAATTTTGACTGCTAATTGCCTTTAGTCCGATTCCACTGCTATTAGTACTTCTACTGCTACTAATACTACTAAAACTAACACTACTACTGCTAGTACACAAATGATCTAACACTGACCTTTGCTGAATAATAATGCCTACACTTGTAAAAGCGCTACACTGTCGTTATTATTCATTCACTCCATACACCACATTCATATTTGGCAAAGTGGCCAAAGTTTGCCAAAAGGACACAACGACAACTTGGTCCGAGCAGGAATCGATTCTTTCTTTTATCAACACAAACTTTGCTCTTTTTTAATCATGATTAATTGCGACACCTGAGGATCTTTACGTTGTCATTTGGACATTTAAAACCGCAATACCGTCTGCTGACTTCTGCCTTAGAAAACCGCAGCGGCCAACACGAGCCGACATTGTTGTAAACGTCATCGCTTTTGTACCAAAATGACTACGCAGTGCTACCAAATCCTACGTGTGTCGCCGATTAAGAAAATAGAATTGGAGAAAAAAGTAAGTACAGAGCAGTGGGCGTATCGGTGGTGGAGAAAACAGGGGTTGAACGGAGCAAAGATGTCACTCTAGATAAAAAGGTAAATGAGAATGGGAATTACCACTGAGCGTTGCTTTCAAATACCAATCCTCTAGTTAGTACTTGAAGACGCGCTCACAATTTTCCAGTCATCTGTAGATTACTCATTATTCATTTTTGCCTAATGATTTGCTTTCATTGACGCACGCAGACGTCAAAGAAAACCTTGCTCCTCTCATCTTCCCTGTAAGTAAATAAACACTTTTTTTATTTTGAATGCACTAAGCTCTCCATGATAAAATGATTGTTTGTGAAAGGCAATATTACAAATGTATAGAGGTTAATTGTCCAGCCCACCTCCAACCGGCTCTTCCAGTGCGCAATAAAATGATTCACAACAACTGAAATGAAATTGAGTCGCCTTTGTACGGACGGAGCAGTTGGTGTAGACGTTTATCCACGAACCTGGAGGTCAGTGGTTCAATCCTCGCTCCAATATGGCGGTAGTTGTATTCAGTCCTCGGGCAAAACAATTTAATCATCATGTCTATATGAATTTGTGATACGTTTTCTGATTTTTTTAGTTGATGCCAATGGCTGTTTGTTACATGCACACATTTAGAGTTATGTAAGACTATTATAATGAAATGTAAACAGCAAAGTCATTTTATTTCTTTCTGATCACGGTCCTTCTGATTAACAATTATTTACCCACATCAGATTTTGCTTTTTAAATAAATAATTGTTAAGCTCCAGAAATCAGATAATCAGATTTTGGTAAACTTAGCCAGTGAAGCTAATGTGTGCAAATTTGTGGTTATACTGTATTAATGATTAACAATTATTTACCCACATCAGATTTTGCTTTTCATTTAAATAATTGTTAAGCTCCAGAAATCAGATAATCAAAAGCAAAAAAACTTAGCCAGTGAAGCTAATGTGTGCAAATTTGTGGTTATACTGTATTAATCCTTGCTCCTGATATAGAACCCTTGGGCAAGACTTCACTTCTCATGCCAATTAGTGATTTTTCTTCTAAACTTAAATTAAAGTGGAACTAAACACGATATCAACATTTTTTTTTTTGCTACTAAACTTTGTGTATGGTGTAAAATAGCATTGTCCCTTTTTAACATTTTTTTATCCAAATTAGATAAATTTGCAGATTTGAGTAAAAAAAAAAAAAAAAAAAGCAAAAAGCATCAGTGGCCTCTGCAATTTCAAGTAGTATGTTACATCACTCAGGGGTGTCCTGATTAAAGACAAGTGTTTCTGATTACAAACACCTGGCGGCAGGGGCGAAGTTTAAAGCGTGGATACCAGTCACACGGTTCCTCATGTGTCCAGACCCCACCCCTCCTCCCCCCTCGCTCTCCGCAGAAATCCTCCAGTACTGCCCAGTTTAGCAGCTCTATTTGAAATGTGGTTTTTATGTGTTTAGTCCCACTTTAATTTAATGGGGTAAGTATCTTGTGTTCCTTTCCTGTCATAACGAGAAACGCCCCCACACACTTAATCTGCTGGCTGTATTTATTTCTACAAAATGGTAGTAGTTGATGTGATGGTATAAAGCTGTGGAGTGGTTAGATGAGTTTGTAGATGGAATACGGTCAAATTGGTGAATTAGCTTTGATGAAATACATGAATATACGTACTTTTACATCAAGTGATCCAAACATATCTCCGTCCACATAGAATCCCCAATTGAAATGACCAAACTATGAAAGAAGAAAGACATTTCTTGTTAGACATACTCTATTTCCAGTCGTATAATACATTTTCTGACTTGTACTCTATACTGCTTCTGTGAAAAACTGTCAAGAGCGAGATGGGAACTTGACAGGTAAGCCCCATTGCCCCTATTATAAAACATGGTGAGGTAAGGAGCTATGAACTAAATTTAAGAACAGCGTCTGTGAAATGTCAGATTCTTTTTCCAATCTGGGACCCCTTCTGACGACTGAGAGAACAAAAGGCAATTCACCAACTTCCATCAAAAACCATGTATCTCTTATTTCTGTAGCTGTAGATGGATGGATTTCACAAATAAAAGTGCTTAATTTCATCCAATTCCAGTTTTGTTTTATGTCTTTTACTTTGACCATTGCAAATCAGACATATTATGAATTGTATAATTGAGATGGAGGATAATAAACAGAGGGGAGATGGCGCTGTTCAACTACCACTGCAGGTAAGAGAATAGGTCCAATCCAAAACAAACACAACTAATATAAAAGACCAAGTTTGTATCTGAATGTCCACACTATTCCTTACATAGTAAACTGTACCATTTTGTACCCAACCCAAAACATGAAACGTAAAATAAAAGGTAAAATCCTCCAGCTAACGTAGTCCTGCCCCTGCCCTTGGTTAAGATCTGGAGATGGGGTCCCCGAACACTGCACTGTGTTTAGTCCCACTTTAATTTGATGGGGTAAGTATCTTGGCACACTGTTTTTGGACCTTTTGTAACATCTTCACTGTATGATTGTATGATTTGTATTTATTTATACAAAATGGTAGTAGTTGATGTAATGGTTTAAACCTGCGAAGTGGTTATGTAACTTTGTTGGTGGAGGGTCTGCCACCACAACTTATTTATCTCCATGGAAAAAAGGAAATTCCAGCAGTCCAAGATACATGTCAGATTGGTGCAAAGGCGACTCCGCTCACAGTAAGAACTCATGTTTTTAAGGTATTTTTGAGCAGTAACAACTTAAGTAATTGAATAGATACAGGAGATAAATCAGTTTAATGCCATACTGTGGAACATTCTAGACAAAGCAATAGCATCTCCATGGCGGACCCCTTAATAGAAAAGTTACATAGTGCGCGTTTAAATAAAACTCGTATTATGTTTTGGATTACACTCATATTCTATTATCACATTGTGTATGGTGTAAAGTAGCATCGTCCCCTTTTAGCATGTTTTCGTGCATATTAGGTAAATTTGCAGCTTTGTGTAAAAAAAAAAAAAAGAAAAGAAAAAAAGTCAAAAACACTGGCTACTGCAATTTCAAGTAGTATGTGACATCACTCATGGTTGTCCTGATTAAAGACAAGTGTTTCTGATTACAAGCACCTGGCTGCAGGGGCAGAATTTGGAAAACTTGTTTTTCTTAAGTGTCCGCATTACATGAGCAGTAAAGTAGTGACTTGGTTGTCCAAATCGCTTACTAAAGTGTTTACTAGTGCAGGATTAAATAGTGATTGACGAGGGTTCATGACTTATTGACGAACCCATGTGCAATAGAAGTCAAGATAAGAACCGACAATCCTCTGGTCAAAGGACAGTTGCTAAATATAACATTACTCCTATTGCTCCTAGAAGTCGTGACACTAATAGTCCAGATCCCTGTAGTTTAATTGGCTCTAATAGGCTTTCCTCTTTGAACTGTGAAAATGTATACTGTAAACGTCTATGGTCGTTGAAGGAAGAAGCCTAGAGGGAGGTCAATTAGTGTAGGTCCAGCAGTCCTGCACACAGCACATGTGATATCAAAGAGAGAGGACATAAGCAGACCCACATAATATGGAGGTCATAGAATTCTTCCTTTGCAGTTGGACAGGCAGAAACAAGCACAAATGCACCGGTTTAGTAGCACAGGTCACATTCATGCCTTCTCAACCAAGCAATGATTGTACTGGAAACAAATTCTTCATTCTTTATACAATGGTAAAGATGCTTAAAGGAGCTGTACCTGATTTTACTGTCTTAAAAATGTGAAACACAGAACAAGTTAATTTTAAATGGATTGCAGTGGTCCAAAGTTATTCCTCACTTACCTTTGCATTCTGAGCTAAGTATTTACTGTGATGAGTTTATATGCATTTTTCACAACTCTCAGAGACCAGTGTGAAGTTTTCCCGTCACGGTAATGCTAACAACAGCTAGCATGCTAAGTGAGCACTTCCTGATTCTTGGACAATAGACAGATTTTGCTCAAGTACAGGGCCTTTAACAGACAGGTAATTAAGATGTTTCTGCAGACTTGTTAATGAGGCCCTGGATTCTGTGGCAGGGTCTTGCATGGTTTTCTTCTATATACCTAAGCAGCGGTTACTGGCTGGTCCCCCTTGCTCCAGAGGCCTGCCCAAGACAGTCTTCACCACCTCTAAGGCACTATAGCAGTTTAAAGTTCTCCCTTTTGGCCTTTGCAATGGCAAAGGCCCTGCAACTTTAGAGACTTGTGGACAAAGTTCTGGCTGGCATTCAGAAGTCAGGAGAGCATTGTTTACCTGGACAACATCTTGGAACATGGAGACTCCTTTGCGTCTGTATTGTGTTCCCTCAGACAGGTCCTGGAGCTGATTAGGGCAGTTGGACTCAAACTGCACCCCCAGAAATGTTGCACAACCCGCACAACCCCTCTACACCCACAAAGTGATCATGGAAAGGCAGATGTGTGTAGCCTAGCCCAACAGCTTGCTACACACATCTGCCATTTGTCCTCATGGCCTATAGATCTGCTTCCCAGGTTCCCCTGTTCTCCTCATGCTTGGGAGCCAGATCCGGACTCCAGATGAGATGATGATGGGGAGACCACCAGACACTGCAGCCGCCCCTCCAGGAGTATGCCCGGAAACTTTAGGACTGTCTGGAATCTGCTCATGAGTTTGCCAGGAACTTGTAAGTGCAGGAGCGAGGCAGAAGAGGAACTACGACATAACTCTAAAGGATAACCTTTTGCAGTGGGGGACCAGGTCTGGGTGTATAGCCCCCAGCGAAAAAAGGGCAGATGCCCCAAACTGGACAGTGACTGGGTTAATGACCTTGCATAATCTTGGAGAGACTGGGAGAGGTTGTGTACAGGGTACAGTTTCCACTTAGAGGACGCAAAGTGGCGCTGCGCCGTGGCGTTTGTGTTTGTTATTTAAGTTGTCATCTATTGTACAGAAGTGTATCTAAAAACAATCAGGCACCTGGCAAAATGACACTGGACCTCACGCTTTGCAGTTAATCACATTTTAATCATGATTGTAATTTAGTCATTCCTAATCGTTAATGATGTGTTTTGGGCTTTTTAATCAAGAGGTCTGCAGCCAATTAGTAAAAATGTCTTGATTATGTTGAAAACTGTGAATGGTCATACAAGAAAAACACACTCAACATGATAAATCTTACTAATGCCCAGTCCTTTTACAAGTGCAATTTAAACTACCCCTCTGTTGAACCTGAAGGTCGGAGGCTCAACTCCTGCTCCGACCATGTACTGTTGGTGTGTCCTTAGGAAAGACACGAAGGAATGTGGTGTATGAGTGATTGGTGATGATCGGGCAGATCGGCAGATTGCTATTTTTGCTTGAAATAACACATTTATTCTTAATTGCACATCAATACGTCCTCAAAACAGAAACATTACACATACTCATAGATAGACCAGAACAAAATGTCCCTAGAATAATATTTATTACCAATTTACTTATTAACATTTTCGATTAATTAATTTAATATAAAATAAAGTGTTGTGTCCCATCACTTCAGCTAAGATAAGAGTTAAACATGTTTATGTGTTTATCCTGCCGTGTTGCTTTGAGCTCTGTGCTCTGTCTGCTGCGCTGAGGTCGAGTCATTTTGGAGAGCTAGCTCCGTGTGCCTGTCACTTTAGCCTCCATGTCCTCACCTCTCGTGGTGGTCTTTTGGTGAACTGGTTTGTTTTCATCATCGTGGTCTTCTGTGATGTCACACACAACTAAACTCCACTCCCTAAACTCACTCGTGGATATAAAATACACAGCTCTCTTCACTGTTGTGCAGTTCCATGTGCTCCATGTGCTTCAGTTTCATGCGATTTTAACAAATTATAACAATTAAATGAATTATCAAGGTAATTTAATAAGAACCAAAGCGTTTTAGTAATTAAATTACTCTATTTACTCAATCATTTCAGCCATACATTCTGTTTTTAACAGCCTGATACAGAACAATGGCCACTGTTGTAGCTACTTCTCTCCAAGATTCAAAACACGCAGTTGCTTATTAGACTATAACTGACCTACTTTTATGGCATACTTGTCATTAACTTCCATTTTTAAAATACTGATCATTTGTGTACATCTCCTGTGTCAGTGGTTCCAAGTGGAGCCCCGCCCTCTGCTTCTCCCCTTCTACGCTGCACTGAGCGCCCTCTGTCTGTGAGCTGCAGCGTCACACTGGGCTTTTGTCCAGACACATATAGATATGTGTTATATAAATTTCTAACTGATCTTTTCAGAGAAATGTGCCACGGCCGTGCATCGCCACAATATACTCGCGCTATGAATAAACTTATTATTTCATCAGCTGTTTTGCTCATAACATCGTGAATAAGAGGCAGATTGTGAAAAAAAAAAAAAAAAAAACTGACCAAAAGCTTAAATGGTGCAGAACCTTTGGGATGGGCTCTAAGCTGTTCCTACAGTCTTTGATCTGGTGCTATGTGCTGTTAAGGTTCAGATGAGAGAGGAGAAAGAGAGAGAGAGAGAAAGAGAGAGAGAGAGAGAGAGGGAAGAGCAACAGCGAAATTCTTTTAGCCTATAGCCTATAGTTGGGTGTTTAAAACAACTTTTATGCATTTGCTGTCTTCATGGGATAAATAGTAAACCTCAAAATACATGTTGACCACGAGAGCACTTAGAGCCTAGGTGGCGCTCAAGCACCTGGCCTTATCTGTACACGACCCTGTGCTAGACCACAAATAAAGCTCCCTAATGAGAAAAATGAAAGTGATTTGAATTGAATTACTCAAAACATCTGAAAATGATGCTTTCACGAGTTTTTGAGACATTTGTTGCACCAGGTTTGCCACAAAACAATTTATATATTATAACGAAATTTATAAGTGAAAAAAACTAATATATTTACATCAATATTTACACATATAAACAGCTAATTTTAACACTGTTTTCAGCACTGTCACTGTACATCTGTTTGTATCTTATATTTTGTTTTGTTGGTGCTCTCTACTGTCAAGGAAAGTTATATCGCTTCAATCTTTCTGGTAATCAAAATAAATACGTTATTATTTGGATGGATTACGGTACACTGATTGTTTGTGACAAACCATTGTACGATCTGCCAAATATAATTTAGCAAATTCTCATCTGAAGAGGACAGAAGCTAAGTGTAGGTCACCTCTGAATGCCTCAAAAACAATAAACTGGTTCATGACTAGAATGAAATCGAGACATCTACGGCCCCTCTCCCTCAAACTGCTTATGTCATTTGTGCACTGCAAAAAATGAATAAATGCATGAGATTGACTTGTCTCCATGGAAACCTATGTATATCCATAGAGATAGGCTTAAGTAAGTTATAAGTCAGAACTGTGGAGGAAAACCCAGCTCAAAGTGAAAATGCAGGCTTTCAAGGTATAAAACTACCTGTCATTCAAAGGCATATTGTGGAACATTTAAGGCAAAGCAATAACATCTCCAAGATGACAAGGAACTGGCTGACACCCAACTAAAAATGTTAGTGCACCTTTTTAAATTCAGAATAGTTCAAAGCAAATCAAACTTTATTTGTAAAACACATACAAAATGTAACACTAAATGCTTTACGGTCATTGAAAAACAATCCCACATGCCCTTCCACCCAACCACCCTTCCCCCACAACCCCACACAGTCATACAACCCACACACAAACAGTCACCTGCACAGTCTCACACGCAAGTTATTTTGTTTTGGATTGACAATATTTTTTTCATTAATTTAAGTATCAATTTGATGTACATGACTTAACTTTTAAACATGTTTCTCATTTGTTACAATAGATTCAAAATGCATTTAACATAAAATATAAGATGGACACCTACAGCCCCTCCCCCCCCCAAATGCATGAGATGAAAATTTACTTATAGGTTCACCATGGAACATTTACTGTGAATTGTACTCCATAGAACTAATCTATATCCATATCAATAGGTAGGTAACGATAAGTTAAGAAAGGCGGACCCTGCTCATAGTAAAAGCGCATTTCAAGGTATGCTATAACAATAAAAGTATGTGTCAGTTAAAGCCTTACTGTGAAGCATTCCAGGCAAGGCAACAACATTTCCACAAGGACAAGCAAGTAGCAGCCACCCCAACCAAAATGTTAGTGACTTTAAAGTTGTGAAACTTAAATAGCACTGTAAGATATAAGATTAATATGGCAAGTTTGTGGAGCCAATCTATTGAGGTACAATTGTGGTTAAGGTGTATTTTATTGTTCCCGTAGGGGTATATGTCCTCAGCATTTAACCCTCCTTCAGTGTTGCTGGGGCAACCTGTCAGAGAACCTATCTCCAGATGTTGTACTATAGACTTTTTGGTGGATGACATGTTTGGATATTCCTTCCAAAAAGTTTTACAGGCCCACAATCTGAAATTAAGACCAAACCAAATTCTAGAACGTGAACGCAACCTATTGGCAAATGCATGAAAATAGTCAGAAATGTAAATAAATGTAAACGGTAAAAAATATACACTGCTAAAAGGAAACCAGATGTGTGTGATGAAGAACCGTAGTAAAATGATGGAAAGCTTCAAATTAAGTAGCTAATAGGCTGTTTTTACTAGCTAATTTGACTAGCTAATAGGCTATTAGTTTGAAGAAGTGTCAGAAAACTGAAATGTGTGGATTCATTACAGAAGAGGCTGAGACAGAGGATCATAATTACAGCTCCTGGACACTAGCCAGAGTCATGTTCAGTCTGACAGCAGTCCACAGGAGAGGTTTCAGAGCTGTTAGAGCTGGCTATAAAGACACAGACAATTAGGAAAAACTATATTGACATTGATATTTCACAATTTATTATAGAAATAAATGCGAATGTATGGGGGAAAAGTTAAAGGACACATGCACATTTTTTTGAGCTTTTAATCATGTTATATAATTTTTCCCTCATCAAAAATCGGAATGCTGTCTAAGTAAGTCAGCTCTTCAAAATACACGGCATTTTGAATTTCCCAGGATTGTTACGTCACAGATAAAAGTCTGGCGGTCTCCTGCGCTGCTTTTAAAGTGGGACTAAACACCTAAACTCCACCCATAACCAAACTGGGTAGTAACTGGAGGACTGAAGAAAAGAGTGAGCAGGGAGGAGGGGCGTGGTCTGGACATATAAGGCACAGTGTGATTGGTCTACCAGGTATTCACACTTCAAACACCTGGCTGTAATCTTTCGTGATGTCACCAACTACTGGAAATTGCAAGAAAGTTGCTAGGAATAGTTGACAATACTATTAGCACACCATATACACAGTTTAGTAGCAAAAAAAAAAAAAAGATTTATGATTTAGTCCCACTTTAAGTCCAGAGATCAAAATCAATCACATTAATTACATTTGCATGGTTGGGTTAACAGAAAAAAGTTGAAAATGCTAGTTGTGTGATTTTTCAAAAGTAATTCCCTCTGTTGCCAGTAGTTGGCCTCCTCAGTGCCTAGGAGTTTATCTGTAAAAACAAGGTGTCTATTGTCTGGATATAACCATTATTTTAAGTAATAAAACATGAAATATCAAAGCAAAGGTAAAGAGCATGTTTAAAGGCCTACAACAATACCGATAATGGATAATATTTGGTTTAGATAGATATTAGATAGATATTTAGATATATGGCAAGCGCTGCAATATCATTCCAAATACCAACTAATGCTTCTCTATGTACGTTTTGTATATCTGTCCAAAGACGTAACGCTTTAGACATTAGAACCCAAGCTTTAGGAAACAACCTCTCCAAATGGGAAGGAACAAAGCACAGTACTGTAGATTTATCTGTGGGTAAGGAAGGGCATCTGGTTTAAAAATGATCTGTGGTTATAGACTCCTGAGTTGACTTTAATGTTGAAGGATTTGACCCGCGACCTCTTTGGAAGCTACTTAAATTTAAAATCACTCATCTGACGTGGCCTACTAATAACTTCATCTTTTGGGAGCAATTACTAAAATATATTGATAGAGTCCAATTGCTATTTCTGTTGACCTGTGCAATTTGTTTTCATTCAAGATAAAAAGGCCAGTGTCTCCCTGCAAATGAAGAATGTTTATTGCATCACTTAACTTGTAGGTCACAGAATCCATTGACAGTTGGGTCAATAGTAGACTTGGTTACAGTCACTTAAAGAGGACGTGCTTTTCCGGATTTAACGCTTTGTTCATTGTAAACCTCAATATAGATCCAAAATAGCTTAATAAAAGACACAGGTCCAAAACTGAGCAGACCTGCCTCTTCATAGTGGCATTTTAGCAAGTAGCAGATTTTTATTTACGTTTTTAAGTGGCTATGTGACAGTTTGAAACCCTGCATGTATGTTCTGGAGTTAGATTTTTTTTTAAATGTTTGCATCCGCAGTATAGAGCTGTGGCCAGAGGGTGTAAACAGTAAATGTAACCGTAAATTTCAGTAACCTATTGCATGACGAGACAAGATTATACAAATACATGCATCAATTGACTTAGAGTATGCATATGGTGAGAGAGCACTGTAATAGCATTGTTAATGTATGGTAAGGTTATCCAATATCAGATAATGATTTATGTCTAAAGCTTTTGACAAAAGTGTGTATCTGAAATACCAGTGTAATACTTGCCATAGAAACTGCAGCGATAGTTAGCGGCAATAACAACTATTATGCTAATAAAGCTAATAAAGTGATTTGTTATATTTACGTTAAGAGAATGCAGTTGCTTTGATTTCCCATTAGTACCAAGTTAATAAAGAACATAGGGGCGACATGTTGAATAATAGATTTGTAATAGGACTGAGGAGAATGACAATGAGCAGGTATTTGATACATTTTTTGGATAACAGAGGAGCATCGAGTGATGATCTGGACCGATTAAACAGTGAATGGGCGCAATAATGAAGGTGCTTTTATTATAAAGTTATTTTATTAAATTTTCTCTGATATAAGACAGTGACTTGCAGACACTATGCAGAACTGAACAAGACTCTTGGATGAGGGGCAAAATGTATTCACTCCAAAACTTTGTGCACTTGACAGAATTCAATTTTCTTTTGCAATTTTATTTATCGGTCTGTTAGTTGACAGAGGTGTAGAGCTGAGTGGGGTTCTTTGGTGGAATTCTCACAGAGCTGTAAGTTACAGCCTCCTCACTCGCTCTGACCTGGAGAAACACACAGTATGGTACACATGTTCATGTTCTTTATCTGCAGGTTTAGGCACTGGCAACCCAGGTTTAGCTGTAGTACCTTTTTTTTTTTTTTTTTAAATGAGCACAGGCTACATACAGTTCCTTTAAATTTCATGTTTTACCGACTGTAACTAAATAAAAAGAAGTTAGTGGTGATGACTAAAACTATGATAAAATGCAGATCAAATGTTGTTTCAATATTTTCATTGACTAATTCAATTATTTATCCTCGAGTTACAATTTAAACACAA
>JACM01046924.1:0-18000 GCA_000787095.1 Periophthalmodon schlosseri
ACTGACAGAGGATTGGCTGTAGACCCTAAAATTAAAAAAAAAAACAAGCTGATCACCGATAAAAGATTACAAAAAGATTCCTTGCAATAGCACAAATTTAAAAATACAATATTTTTTTGGATTTGAAAATCACATTACCATTGTCTACAGAAGAGGGTTTATAATTTCATTGTGGTATCGGGTATCCGGCTTTTTCCTTAGTATCCAAATTGAGTTTAGCTATACATTTTGTTCCCTTGACAACTAATGCATCATCATTATTACAGATAGTCAATTTCGGACTATTGTTAGACCGTCTTTGCTGCAGTGTTGACGTTGCCTGTGACTAGACCGTAGACATGACAACAGCCCTACCCTTGGCCTCCATCGGGAAGAGAGGAGCACCCATGGGAGAAGCACGCTAAGGACACACTGGAGGAGACATGGGTGTGGCAAAGGCGACTGACTCGACTAATACTGCACAGGCAAAGAAGTTACATTAACAATAGATTTTTTTTGTTTTACAATTTGAGCTTTGATACAAGGTTAGTTCTGGTTTAGTGCAGGTTTAGAACCGTTTTAAACCTGGTTGAGTCCTGGGCTTGTCCTTGTTCAGCCCTTGGTTAACATTGGTTTAGTCCTAGTTTAGTTCTTCTTTAGTCCTCAATTAGTCCTCAATTAGTCCTCAATTAGTCCTCAATTAGTCCTCAATTAGTCCTCAATTAGTCCTCAATTAGTCTGGTTTAGTTTTTGTTGTTTTCACATTTACAGTCCCAGGTTAGTCCAGGGTCCCTTGGGTCCCTTGGACTGGTTTAGTCCTCTTGGCTTGGACCTGTCTTGGACCTGGCTTGGACCTGTATTAGATCTGTCTTGGACCTGGGTTAGACCTGGATTATACCTGGATTAGACCTGGATTATACCTGGATTAGACCTGGATTAGACCTGGTTTAGACCTGATTTAGATATGGTTTAGACATGGCTTAGACATGGTTTACTCCTGGTTTAAACCTAGTTTAGACTTGGTTTAGGCCCAGTTTAGTCATTTTTTACCATTTTAGTTCTGACTTAGTCTTCCTAATTTAGTCCTGGTTTAGTCCTGGTTTGGCCATGGTTTGGCCCTGGTTTGTCCATGGTTTGGCCCTGGTTTGGCCCTGGTTTGGCCCTGGTTTGGCCCTGGTTTGGCTGTGGTTTGGCCCTGATTTAGTCCTGATTTAGTCTTCCTGGCATAGTCCTGTTTATTCCTGGCTTGGTCCTGACTTGGCCCTTGCTTAGTCCTGGCTTGGTCCTGATGTCAGTGGAAACAGATATTGCTATCAGGCTGGACAGAACAGGAAGTGGAGGCAGAAACAGGAAGAATGTGCAGGAAGTAGATTTGTGCTGTAAACATGTGACTCCTTTAGAACACAGGACGAGCTCAGGCTTAACCAAGTCTGCTCCACAGACTTATTTCCTTTCAGTTAGCATCAGAATAATATAGTATTTATTCACTACTAATAGTTTAATAACCAATAATTTTATTTTCCACCATGTTTAGTCCTACTTTAGGCCTGATAAAGTCCTGATCCAGATCTGGTGGTACTCAGAAAGCCAAACATTATTTTGGGTGGCACTTGGTGTTAACTTTTGGTCTATGACCATTGTCTAAATACCAAAATTTCAAACTTTGTTACTAAGAAATAGACTAGATACTCAATATCAATTCCGATACCATGATGATAATAAAAAACACTTTATTTAGACAATGGAATGTCATTTACAACATTAAATTATGGTACTTTCTTTTATATGTAAGTCCAGGTAGGTTCCATATTGCTCCATGGCCTTATACTAGTCTATGTGGTCTTATATTTGTTGTGCTACAGCTCAAGATCATTCTAAAGCTATTCAGGAAAGGTTCATTTCTGTTCTGAATGTGACTTTTTTAGTATCGATACCTGCTCAAATGAGTATCTAGTTTTGATACTAGTTTTAGTATGAATTAGTATCTTACTTTTGATACTTTTGACAGCCCTAAAATTTAACTTATTACGCATATGTTAGCATCATGTTGACAACATGCAGCAATGCAGCTAATATGCCTTTTCAAAATGCTTCTCTCCTGCTTGACTTATGGAAATGTATTGCTTTGCCAGGAACGTTCCACAGTATCTTATTAAATTAAATTAATATATCTTGCATTTTACGTTTTTCTTTTAATAGCTACGAAAAACCTTCATTTCATTCTTACTGTGAGCGGGGTCACCACTCCGTAGATCTGACCTGTAACTTGGCTTATTGGCGTCACTTGCTTGTTTCCATGGATAAAGATTAGTTTAATGCCTGACTGTGAAACAATTCTGGCAAAGCAACAGGGGACAAGCAAGTGGCAGACCCTCTACCAGTAAAGTTACATATTGCACCTTTAAGTAATAAATCATGAAAAAGTACAATATGTTAAGGTTGTCAAAAGTATCGAAAATCAGGTACTAATCGATACTAAAACTAGTATTACTACTAGTACTACATTTATTATGATCGTGATATCAGAATCAGTACTGAGAATCGAGTCTCTTCCTTAGTATCGAAATTTAGTTTAAAATATTAGTATCAGGACAACACTAATATATTATGAATGTAGGCAACGAAGAAATAGTTCACGTTTTTATGAATGCAAAGCAGCTGTCATATGTTGTCATAGTAGTTTAACTGTTACACTACTTCCTCATTCTGTGAGCTGTGATTGGCTGACACCTGCACACTCAGAAATGCACTTCCTGAAATCCTGAGTAAACAATAGCGTTATACTGAGTTATATGGATGATCGGCAATATGGTGACTTGAAAATAAGCGATTAAAGATTGTGGAAACATATATGAGTCACTCTAAATACAACTTTGGGTGCATAAATGGTGAGGGGGAAACAACTATAAAATGGTTAATGCTTTAAATGATCTCTTTTGATTGGAATGCAAATTAAAGGGTTATTATTATAAAAAACAATATTTTTACTATACTATTACAATATCATTACTATGGTATTCATTCATTCAAAATAGTATTATTGTACATTCGAGACCAGAGAACTGATTACAAAGTCAACACACAAGTTCAATACTAAATAATCCAGGTCATTCTCTGTAGAACCAGCTGGCTGCACATAACAGCAGCAACTCACCCAAAATCTACCAAAAATATCTGAATATGGTCATTTATTTTGCAAAATATTTTAGGACTGATGATGTCATTGTTTACATGGCTTTCATTTGATATCATTGTGTTTAATATTCCAATGCCCTAAACCACCAGAATGTTAAAAGGAACTTGATTTGAAATTTCATAAACGTGTCAAAAACTGTGTCCCCAGAGAAACATGTTCAAATCAAATATAGCCTCTGCAGCTCAATGAGTGAATTCTGGAGGTTCTTTCATATGAGGCATGGCTTGTCCATATACTGAGAATGAGAAAAACCTGTATGTGTCCTCTGTGTGCAGGTTAAGTCACTGGCAACATAGGGTTTAGATGTGATTGTATTGTATGTACTTTTATTTGTTGTTTTTTTTTACTTGAATTCTGAACAAGTCAATGAGAAACCCACAGCTCTACCAAAAACTCAGTCGGATTGAAATACTTCTACTTAAAAGTTCTATCGGTAATGACCAAAAGGACAAGATCGCGAATACAAGTGGTCGAAATGAGTTTCCCCTGCAGGATGGCTGGGCACTCCCTTTGAGATAAGGTGAGGAGCTCAGTCACATGGATGGAGCTTGGAGCAGAGCCACTGCTCCTCCTTGAGAGGAGCCAGCTGAGGTGGCTTGGGCATCTGTTCCAGATGCCTTCTGGACGCCTCCCTGGGGAGGTGTTCCGAGCATGTGCCACCAGGAGGAGGTCCCGGGGAAGACTCAGGACACGCTGGAGGGACTATGTCTCTCGGCTGTTCTGGGAACACCTTGAGGTCCCCCTGGAGGAGCTGGAGGACGTGTCTGGGGTGAGGGGGTCTGAGAGTCCCTGCTTAGACTGCTGCCCCTGTGACCTGGCCCCGTATAAGTGGAAGAAATTGTATGGATGGTTCTATATAACACAAAATAAACTCTTGTGAGCTTGTTCTTACCTCATAAAACATACCCGTTGTTGTATTTTGTTTCATTCACACATGTTTGAGTAACCCTGCATTATTAGTCTATCTACATCTCCAAAGATCAAAATGCTCTGTTCCACCTTGTGATAACTTGAAAACTGCCACTTCATGACAACAGCTACCTTTTACCTTTTGTTTTGTAGAAATTGGCAAGTCCAGGGCTGAAATCATCTAAATGATTCCAGTGAGGGTGTATGGAGTTTAAAAACACAGTGGAGCACTTCCTGTATTACCACATGACATCACAAGGTGGAACAGTGTTTTCTGTTAGAGAGAAAAACTCAGTTTAAATATGCAGACACAACACCAGGTATGTTTTTGATGAGGAAACAACATTGCAACAGATCAGAAAATATATGGGCAATATGAGCCCTTTAAATACTTCCTCTGTAGCCCAAATGAGGTCATACACAGGTGAGGCATGTGCACCTTTTCTCACAGGTCAATAATAAGCCGTCTGCACTCTCAGACTTTTCCTCCAACACCACATTCACTTAATGTTACTGGTTAACTTCTCCCTCCAATGACATCTGCACAAAAACTACTTTTAGAGACTATCCACTCCCAACACCCCAACCAGACAGGAATACAATGACCTAAATTAAAAAGAATGCCTGCCTTAACTTTACCCCCATTCTAACCGCATTAAAATCCATAACGCATTCTTGTCCACTAATATGCATCATTCATCTTGTATAGAAATAGGCTGAGGTGGGTGGGTCGTACTCAGTTAC
Source organism: Periophthalmodon schlosseri (assembly GCA_000787095.1). NCBI lineage: Eukaryota > Metazoa > Chordata > Actinopteri > Gobiiformes > Gobiidae > Periophthalmodon > Periophthalmodon schlosseri. The sequence continues at coordinate 4,829 of JACM01046924.1, forward strand.
ATTACAGTCAAATTGTACTTCTTTGAGTAGTTTTCAGATACCATATGCTTGAGGAGTATTTAATATTTGGCAGTGTAGCAGTACTCTTACTTAAGTAAAAGTTTTGGTGACTCTTCCCACTTTGAGTAAGTTTACAAGAAACAAAAGCTTTATGTTGACAATATGAATTTATTTAAACGTTTGTGTTTCTTGCACCAATCCTTCAAATATGATTTAGTTTGTCTCATTTTTGGGTCTATTCTTTTAACATTCCAGATTTTGTGAATTATTATTATTTTGTCCTAACAATTACATTAATTTCAAATAATCAGTTCCACCAAAAACTTTTTTCTCTTATATTTAGTAACTTCTTGTACCACTATACTTTGTATTTCTACTTTAGTGCAATTGTGCATTACTAGAATCTACCCACATTTGGTAGTAGCTAGAATGAACTTGAAATGAACTCAACGCTATTAGACTATTATTATCAAAAGTCTACAATGGTTACGCCAGTACAAAAGATTACAACTCAAAATGGGTGTGTCAACACACAGAAATGTAGTGACAGAAATAGGCCAACAATAATTCAGTCTGATTAAATTTTTAGATAATTTCAATCCATCCAACCCAAAATTACGGTTTTATATAGTCTTTGATTTCATTTTTCAACAAAGCCATACACGGGCGGTGGTTGCAGAAAATGTCATGTAATTTGCAGGGTCATAAAGCGCTTGTCAGTGACCGTAACACATCGGGGTGCCATGCACGTTTAGCCCGCTTCGCCTCGCCTTACCTTCGGACAGCTCCAGCTCCAACTCCGCCAGCTTCTCTCGGACCTCCGCGGGCAATGTCATCCCCACACCGGGCTCCAGCATCACGGACAGCACCCCGGCCGAGCTCCTCTCGGCCATGGTGCTCCGGGAAACGTCAATAAATAGGTCCAAGGAGGGGGGAGAGTCGCCAGGTGTGGTTGGTTACACGCGCCTGGGTAGGGAAGATTCCTAGTTTTGTCCTGGTTTAGTCCCCGGCTTAGACCTGGTTTAGTCCTGATTTAGACATGGTTTAATCCTGGTTGACTCATAGTTTAGATCAGGTTTAGACTTGGTTTTAGGCGCATGGCTTAGTCCTGGTTCAGTCCCGGTTTAGTCCTGGTAAATACCCTTTAAAATCCAGTCCCCAGCGCTTCCAGAGGTGAGTGTACGCGCCCGTACAGACGCAAGAAAAGAGAATAGATTCCTCCTGACTCCGAACAGGGGTGGTGCTGCTCCCGTCTGCTCCTCGCTCACTGCTGCAGATGTGATCCAAACGTGTCCAAGCGTCATGACACGGCTAGCTCCCGGGCTAACAACACTCCCACCTGCTCGGATAGGTCCATGCGCACGGCTGGTAGGTAGAACCGGGTCACACCGCGTTGTCTGGGGGGCGTGCAGCCGTAGCCTCGCTTGCAGACGGGGTCCTGCTGCTTGTCGCCGAAGTCTGGACACAACTCATTCAACTCCTCGCTCTCTCCCTCCCTCCCATGCTCCGGAGGTCTACAGTGCGCAGCCGTCATTGCGTCACGAGCACAGCAGCCAGCAGCACAGACGCGCGCCACTCCGTGCTCGTGACAGCTGTGTTTGTGCGTGTGTGCGACTGATGTGAGGGCGACAATGTGGCAAGTCTACCCTCTGCTGGACAGGGCTGTACACAGAAAGACTGGGCTGTTTCTCACTTTCTCTTAGTTCTGGTTTGACAAGTCCTGGTTTGGTCCAGGTTTAGTCTCACTTCTGACCTGGTTTTAGCGATAGCCTTATATTACCAGTAAAAAAAAAAAATTAAATAAATTATTATTATTATTATTATTATTATTAGTAGTAGTAGTAGTAGTATTATTAGTATTATTAGTATTATTATTAACAACAATAATAAATAATAGGCTACAGATCAGTGAAAAAACACAATATATGGTGGTAAGGTTGGGTCACAGGCCATGGCACACTTTTTTGATAAAAAATATTCTATGGCACACTACCCATGAAAATATGTAAAGTAACACAATACCAAAAAAAGTAGTATGTAATGTAGCAAACACCGTTTAGCTACTATGTCTAGTTCTTTAAAATGGTGATGGTTTAAATGGTTTAAAATTGTGATTGTTTATTGTTTTTGATTTTTTTACACAGTTCAACTAAAACATGTGTGAATCTGTAAACTCAAATTGGAGATTTTTCCAAGGCAAACCCGACAACACCTCAAGGCACAATGGTGTTTCCTGGTACATTGGAAAACCAAGGAGGCGTGTATGCTTCATGTATGTGTGGATACTGCACCAAGACAAAGACATGGGAAAGATGCTGGTGCCAGGTAATAGCATGAATTCTATTTTGCATTAATGATCAAATTCATGTGCATGTAAATTGTGTCCACAAAACATTACGTAGGCCTGTAATAAGGAAGGATTAAAGTACTACCAAGCTGTTAGCAATGACATCACAGCTAAATCCAACAGCAGACAGAAGAACAGATCCCATTATGGTGTTTAATGCAATTTATTCTTCTTTTAAAGGCCCCCTATTAAGCTATTTTCTGATCTATGTTATAATATTATTTCCTCATCAGAAACATACCTGGAGTTGTGTTTTTATTTCATTCACACATGTTTAACACACAGATTCTGCATATTTAAACTGAGTTCTTCTTGCAAACGGAAAACGCTCTGTTCCACCTTGTAATGACATTATGTGGTACAGAAAAAAACTCTCCTGTGTTTTTAAACTCCATGCACCTTCACTAGAATCATTTGGATAATTTCAGCCCTGGAATTGCCTATCTTTACTAAACAAAAGGTAAAAGTAGCTGTTAACTTGAAAGCTACCGCTTCATGACCTCACAAGGTGGAACAGAGCATTTTGAGCTTTGGACATGTAGACAGACTGATAATGCAGGGTTCTCAAACATGTGTGAATGAAACAAAACACAACTCCAGGTATGTTTTTGATGAGATAGCAACATTATAACATGGCTAAAAACTTAAAAGAGTCAATTTTGCAAATATGGGACCTTTAAGTGCAAAGTCAAAGTATACAAATGTAACAATTCATTTAAAGCTGCATGGAGGGTTCTAGTTTAGTCACGATTTTTTAAGTTAGAGTCACATTCATGTCCTCACTGTTTGAATCCAAGTCACTTAGGACTAGTTCCAGTTAAGTCCAAGTCAAGTCCTCACATCTCTCAGTCCGAGACCTCATCTTTCAAGTTCCAGTCTAAGTCCTTATTATGTAAAAACGATTCTAAGTCCATGTCACACTTTTTGAAACTACCTTCAAACTTAAAACCATCATTCGGCGGTACCTGGGAGGATTTGAGACCTGTAATGAGTCAAACCCAGTCCTTGAGAGGGGTTATAGGAATTATAAAAAAAACAAATGCAGGATTATAGTCGACTTACAATACACACAATATAAGATTTAAAGGTGCTGTGGCTGATTTTACTGTCTTAAAACACGAACTAGTTCATTTTAAACGCTTTGCAGTGGTCCAAAGTTATTCCTCACTTCATGCATTCTGAGCATCCTAATTACTCACAGTGATGAGTTAATATGCACTTTTCACTACTCTTGAAGAGACCAGAGTGGAGTTTCGCTGTCACGGTAATGCTAACAACAACTAGCATGCTAACATGCATCTCCTGATTTTCTGACGATACAACACTTTAAAAGTACACAGCTGATTTATTCTGACCTCAAGAACTGCGTATATAATATATTTACTTGGGCAAGATACATTTTGCTCAAATACATGGGAAAAAACAAGTATAGGCCCTTTAATGTTAATAAAATAAAAAAAATAAAATAAAATAATAAAAAATTTAAAATAGCTGCTGTTTTAGCTGCACTGAATATTCACATTATTATTGTTATAAATACAAAATAAATATGGACGGAGAGCATGCAAAACAAATACTACTTGTCACCATTCTAGCCCTAGGTGATGTGAGCGTTCCATGGTACGGGGTGCTCAGTGGAGCTTTGGCCCTCTAGTGGAGCCTCAGTGCAGGTACAAGTTCTTCCGCAGCGTGTGCTTTAGGTCTAAGTGGTACCGCTCCAATGGGCTCCTCTGATTGTGTTCACTGACTGCAGCGTTCACTCGGAGGTGGAGGTCGACCAGGTGAGATCTTCTAAACAGACAAAGAAGAAACATATTAAGAAACATCAGGAGGTAGGGTATACAGAGGTGGCCATATTTTTACTCAAGTAAGAATACTGTTACTTCAAAATAATATTACTCAAGTACTACTTACTAAGGTTGTCAAACGTATCGAAAATGAGATTGTAATTGATAGTAAAACAGAACTGAACCAACAACAAGTATAAGACCTAGACATAGATTAGCATACACCCATGGACCACTATGGAACACACCTGGACAATTGAGGGATTAAACAGGTATAAGGCTACATTGTAATATAATGGTTTCTCCCGGTACACTGGAAAATCATGGAGGTATGTATGCTTCATGTATGTGTGGACCAAGACAAAGACATGGGAAAAATGCTGGTGCCAGGTAGTAGCATTAATTCTATTTTGCATTAATGATCAAATTCATGAGTAAATTGTGTAAATTCATGTGTAAATTGTGTCCAAAAAATATTATGTAGGCCTGTAATAAGGAAGGATTAAAGTACTACTCAGCTGTTAGCAAAGATATAAAATTTTGCAGCAGATGTGACACACATAGAGGTAATTCCATAACATTACCATAATGTTAGCCAAAATTGTCTAAATTGCACAATAGTTATGATTAGACTAATAAAAATACACTTTTTATTGCACTTTTATTTTGTTAAATGAAGGTTTAAACAGCCAGAAAAAGTCCTTCCTTGTGTGTAAACTGTCACTGCATTTTGGATGGAACTTTCTGTGTTGATGACACACAGGAAGAGAGATTCTGTTTCAGAACTCACTGCTACTTCCTGAATTTTTTTTTACTTCCTGTAAAAATATGCTAAATATTTACCACAGATACTTTCCCACCAAACCATCCAATAATAAAAACTTTCCATGCACTTAAAATATAACTCATACATTTGGTATTGTGGGAGGATAGTGAACAAAAATGAGAAAAATTCAATCATATCTGAAGGAGCAGTGCAAGAAACACAAATTATTTCATATTGTCAACATAAATAAAGCTTTTGTCTCTTGTAGAAAGGTAGTGTTGTCACAATACTAAAATTTCAAATTTGTTTTCAATACTAAGTAATAAACTCGATACTCAATACTGATTCCAATACCACGATGATGATAAAAACACTCTTTATTTAGACAATAGAATGAGATTTTCAACTTTTTTTTCTATTCCCATGTGCTTTATATCTGTGTAATCCCTCAGTGGTCCAGGTAGGTTCCATAGTGGTCCATGGGCGTGTACTAGTCTATGTGTCTTATACTTGTTCTGACACAGCTCAAGATCATTCTGTTCTATAGTGGTCCATGAGCGTATACTAGTCTATGTGGTCTTATATTTGTTCTGATACAGCTCAAGATCATTCTAAAGCTATTCAGGAGAGGTTCATTTCTATCCTGTGAATTTGACTTTTTTAGTCTGGATACTTGCTCAAAAGAGTATATAGTTTCAATACTAATTTAAGTATCAATTATTATCTGATTTTCGATACTTTAGACAACCCTACAAGTTGATGGCTGAAAACTACTTCGAGAAGTACACCTAAAAAAGACACTGTGTACTTGAGTAAAAGTACACACAAAAGTAAATGTAACTGAGTACTCCCCACCTCTGCTTGTGTCACAGTGGGAGCATACATGTGTTTACCTGATGTGTCCTGATTGCAGCGCCCCCATCAGGGCTCTCAGGTAATGTGAGTGGTGTCCTGTGGTCTGCAGCTGGCTCTCCTGTGTCCAGCAGTGGCTCCAGAACACGTCTGCGTCAGTGGGAACAAGGTTCTCTCCCAGCACAGTGGCACCATCTGTCTCCAGGTCCTCACTGGGGACATAAGGTTAGGTCAGGAATATCATTACTCTTTTTATTTACACTATTATTACTTTTTTAGTATTTAAAGGGCCCATATTATGCTATTTCCAGATCTATGTTATAATGTTGTTTCCTCATCAATAACATACTTGGAGTTGTGTTTTGAGTTCTTCTCTCAAACAGAAAACACTCTGTTCCACCTTGTGATGTCATGTGGTAAAACACAGTGATTCACTGTGTTTTTAAACTCCATACACCTTCACTAGAATCATTTGGATAATTCCCAATCTCTACTGACCAAAAGGTAAAAGGAGCTGTTAACTTGAAAAATACTGTTTAATGACATCACAAGGTGTAACAGAGCATTCTGAGCATTGGAGATGTAGATAGACTAATTATAAAGGGTTGCTCAAACATTTGTGAATGAAACAAAACACAACTCCCAGTATGTTTTTGATGAGGAGGTGACCACCACAAGAAAAATTGCGCTAAGGCACCTTTAAGATTAAATTATAATTGCAACTAGTGTTGCTAAATTATCTATTTGTAAACTTTATTACTCCCCTAAGGTAAAAACAGGAAACCACAATTATGATTCGATCAACTTGTTGTACTTAAAATAAATAAAATTCATAGGAAACGTCTTAAAAGATGGAAAACATCTAACAACACCTCCTACTATTATGCCGTCCAGACTTTATCTATAACCTGTGCCTATAACCCCTCCTACTTGTGACTATAACTCCACCCGCTAACTTTAAAACAACCCCCCGTTTATGTAGCTCTACCCACCTGTGGCTGAGGCACCTCCCTTCTCCAGGCTGGTTCTCGGGCACGCTGTACCTTTGGATGAAGAACACTTTGGGTTTTCCAGTGAGTGCGGGGCAGTTTTCCGGGGTGAACATCCGTCGGAGCGTTTCCAGGTGCAGGCCGGTGTAGTGTGCATCTGTGGCCAGCAGGTGGAGCGGTGTGCCCCGGCTGATGATGCAGCAGACAAAGGCGGAGGCAGTCGAGAGGAGCACATCCTGCTGCAAATTTCTCAGGGCAGACTGACAGTCGCTGACACTGAGCCAGCGATGTAGGACCACAGAAAAGTGAAGACCACGGAAAGTCTGCTCCAACAACTCTGCACACACAGACAGGAGATACTGCTAAGGAAACATATTTGAAGTAATTTTTAAGAATTTTAGACACCTATTTTTTATTGAGTTGTTTAACTTTTTTCCTTTGCTAAATACATCTTGCTTCATATATTTGATGTCTTCTGTATGTATCTAAAATGTAGAAAGTAGTAAACAACAAGAACAAACACTGGTAGTTGTTGTTGCATAATTAATTAGACTACGGTGTCTTGTTATGTGGACCTGGTCTTTTAATATAATGTCAATGATGATTGTGGCTGAACAGGACAAATTTCCTCTCTAGGACAATAAAGTTCACCTTACCTTATGTAGCCTAGACATAGAAATTTCTTTTTTTTCTTTTTCTTGGATTATGCGTGTTCACAAAGTTCAGCCAAGCCTTCCCCACAAGAAACCAGAGAGCAGACACAACTGCTAAAGTCATACTGTGGTTCATGAAAGACAGACAGCCTGAGCGCTTGCACTCAAGACAAAGGCAAAACATTTGAGAGAGCTGTGATCCCTGAGTTTGTATGGGGTGAAGACTCACATCTCATCATCCACACGAACCCCCAGTGTGACAAGTTTAACAGAACCTTACGTGACCTTTTGAGTTATTTAAGGTCATAAGCAGCGCTCTGATTGACGGCACTTTGACTGTCTGCCCCAGTTTGACTTTGCTATCTGAAAAAGCTGTTCTAATGCTGTATGTGCGCAAAAAAACGCAATTAATGCATATGAATATTAACAATGTGCTAAAAGGTTTGCTATGGACGAGTTGGACAGATTTAAAGAATACATTTTTATGCTAAATTTGAACGCTGGTTTCAGTAATCCTCTGTAAAAAGTCCTTTGCCTCTGAGTCTCACCAAACACGCAGTCTTGAAGTCCATTAATCATCGCCAGACTTGTTTTAAGCATTTCTGCCTTTAGCTAGTTTAGTTTGAATCTTTGAAGTCTTACCTCCGTCTTGGCCCACACAGTCGATGATGATGCACACTCCTCTAGGATTAGTGTCCAGTTTGTAGTGTTCTAGGTAACTCTATAAAACACGAATACCAAAGTCACATAAGAGGAACAAACCACAACTCTGAGAACTGCAGTAAGTGGTACTCACCGAGCAGCTCGGCTCACTTGGCCATAATTGTAGTGAACGCCCTGGACCTGGGGACAAGTATCATACATTCATTTTTTAAATAAAAAAAACATTAAAAAGTGTGAGAAAATCTTACTGTTCTGAGAGAGCAGTGCAGGTCTGGTTTGTGGCGGACAGTTAAAGGGCTGGATGGGTCTGGAACGCTATAAGTCACAGTTCAAAGTTTTAGATTTAGAAGAGTGAATTTCATATTTAAAGTACATATGACAGGTTTTCATGTTTTTCTTGGTTTGGTGGGATAGTAGTTGTGGTAAATATTTATCATAGTTTTACATCAGTTAAGTGGTGGTTTGTGGAAAAAAAGTTGAGAAAAAAAGTATAAAAATATACGAAGTAGTGCTGTGTTCTAAGGTCATTAGTTAGTTCACCATAAAAGAGTATTTGCTCCGAGAGTGATGCGCTTGGGCTGGTGTGAACATGACAGTCACATTCTGATTCGTATTAAACGCCTGCTTTGAGCGCGCTTGGAACACACTGTCTCGGAGCGGCTCCACTCACACCCTGGAGTGGGGCAAGTGTGGTGTGAATGCGGCCGACCTCGGGCCAACCTACGCGGCCAGCTGTTACAGTAAAAGTGCTTGTAATCGAGTAAAAAGCGCTCAAATCACGTATATTTGTATGAATGGGCACTGCAGACTTGCTGTATGGCACGTTTACCTGACGAGACAATTTGGATCAACTTAATATCACCAACACTTCTCCTCCTGCCTCTGTCTGCACAGGTGAGCTCGAGTCTGTCTGTGTGTCGTTTTCTCTGTTGTCACCACCACGTACAGTCCTCACTGTATATTTAGCCACAGGTGAAAGAAAAGACCACCAAGTATAGAGGAAGTTAGTGTGCACGTGTATATTCACGGGGCTCTGTCTGCGTGAAGCGTGTCAGAAATAAGTTTGATGTTCAGTTGATGGACTCTCATGTGGCTCGTGGTGCGTGTTTGGGGCGAATGATGCGCGGTGTATGTGAACGAGGCCAACCCAAAGTAAAGTAAACAGAACTAAATCTAGTGCGCACTGGGGTTACTCCACATGTGTGAAAACCACCTAAAACAGAATCCCTCTACCTATGTTAACAACGCGAAAACTTCCATCCAAAATGCAGACAATTTATGCACAAAGAACCCATTTTTCTGGCAGTTTAAACATTAATTTAACAAACTAAAGGTGTTGGCATTAGTCTAATCATAACTATTGTTTAATTGTTAACATTATGGTTAGTAGGTAACAGTTATGGAATTATGTGTGTTATATCTGCTTCCCACATCCAACCAGAAAGTCAAATTATAAACTTAACTGAAATTTTAAATATAGATAAAAGAGGAAATAGTAGTCTAACCTCTCATATGCACTTTAGGTATTGTCAGTATTGTAAGTTTACTCACTGGAGGAGGGCACCACAGTCTCTGGGCTTGGGTGTGTTCAGGGACTGCATGTAAAATTTTTGACAGTATTAGTAGTTCATCTGGTCAGGACAGTGCATGTTACTGAAAATACATGATACACATACTGTAAACACCATGGTCTAATTTTCATGTGTTGTCCCGCATTCACTCTCACAACACACTCTCATTCATACAGCGTTTCAAAGTGTCTTACCCAAGGACACAACAGCAGAACACACTAACTGCCTTCCCCATTCTGGCACCTGGTATTCCCCGTGGTCTCCCATCGAAACGCTTACCAGACCCAACCCTGCTTAGCTCTAGAGATCAGATGAGATTAAGGAGGTATGGCCACAGATTAAGGTGGTATGGCCACAGACAGTCAAAGCGTCAACATTTATCTTGCTAGTACTTTGTCAATATGCAGTTAGCTTGTGGTGTTGGAAAAAGTGTTGACAATAAACAGGATTACCGGTACTTTTTCCAATAATAATCAAAGTACTTTTTCCTCTATTATGACATTGTTCTTGTGTCAACATTGCCACTTCACGTCGGCACAAATGACCTCAGACTCCACTGTTCCAAAAGACTCAAACATATCATGTCCAGTTTTCCACATTCCGGTAATTATCAGCAGAGAGCAGCCTATACATGAACCCTACAATTCTACTATTAACACCAATAATCTCAGATCACTCCCTTAAACTCATCTACCACTAAATCCTGTCCTTTAAATGTGTACATGTGGGTGAGACTGTGCATGTGACTGGTTGTGTGGGGTCATGAAGACACGAAAAGCACTTGTTACATTTTTGTACAAAAAGACCTTTATAAATAAACTGGGATTTGATTTGATATTTTGTGTAACACCCACCTCTGGACGTAAGAGTGCGCACCCTTTTGGCCAGGTCTACTCGGCCGATGTCCCTCAGACAGGTTTCTATCAGGTCAACTCTCTCACTCGACACTTTGTCTTGTTTTTCTAGTTCAGTTATGACGTCCAGGAAATACTGTCAGCACATGTCATACGTTACAGAAAATACATCTATGAATGAACACAAACTCCATGAAAACTAGACTGAATTTACAAATCGAAAGTGTAATTTAATAATGCATTTATACCGCAGTTATTGGTCCTATATTACGCAAAATTGATTCCTGTGAGCTTTAGGTCATATTAAAATGTTGTTACCTCCTCAAAAACATACCCGAAATTGTTGTGTTTGATTGTTTTGTTTCATTCACACATGTTTGAGTAACGTTTTAGCCTGTCTACATTTCCAAAGCTCAAAATGCTCTGTTCGAACTAATGATGTCATGAAGCGGAAGTTTTCAAGTTAACAGCTACTTTTTACCTTTTTGTTTAGTAGAGATTCCAGGGCTGAAATCATCTAAATGATACTAGTGAAGGTGTATGGAGTTTAATAACACAGTGGCGCGCTTCCTGTATTACCATATGACATCACAAGGTGGAACAAAGTGTTTTCAGTTTGAGAGGAGAACTCAGCCTAAATATGCTGGATGTGTCTGTTAAACATGTTTTGATGAAACAAAACACAACTCCAGGTATGTTTTTGATGAGGAAACAACATTATAACAGAGATGAGACAATAGAGTAATATGGGCCCTTTAACATGAACCTTTTAAAAATATATATCAGTATAACAACAGAGTCTTGCATATTATTCATTATTGATTATCATCGTTGCATTATTAAATTCAAATTTCTGTAGACCATAATCAAATCTCTTGTACCTTAGCTCTGTCCAGTCTGTCTCGGGGCAGCACACGTCCCAGTAAGAACTTGAACTGGTTTAGATCCTCAGTGGTCAGGTCCTCGCTCAGGTTCACCATCAAGACTCTGCACAGAGAGGACAGAGAGATAGGGTTAATACCTTTCTGCAGAAGAGAAGGGTGTTGTGTGCACAATCTCTTCCTGGTATCTATGTGAAACTAAACAGCTCATGAAACAGCTTTCATGTTTATCTTTGTTTTGGATCAACGTTTATGTGACTAGCAACACCACCTTCAGAATGCATGTCATATCTCAGAAGGTAAGCAGGGTTGAGCCTGGTTATACAATTCAACTTTATTTACATAGCACGTTTAAAATACAACTTAAGCTACCCAAAGTGCTTCACACAAACAACAATAAACAAAACAGATATACATAAAATACGACACACAGGCAAAGAACAATAAAACAACAAAACACAAAGATATCCTACCTAGCTAGAACCAAACGCCAGGGAGAAGAGGTGGGTTTTTAGTCTGGTCTGAAACTGTGCTACAGACTGAGAGGATCTGACAGGCAGAGGGAGGCAGGTTAGTACTGAGACCGCTGGTAATTATGGTTATAGTCGACTAAATAAACTCCAGATAACTCTGTCCATGTCCTCTCCTTTCTGCTGTTAAATGCATATAAATCCCTAAGATACCATCAACAGCCCTACTGGTAATACCAGGTGCCACAGTGGCACAGCAGTGGCTGTGGTGCACAACTGTTGGCGTGTCCTCATTGTGATTCAGTGTTTGGCTGTGGCTGCCAATGGTGCAGATTGACAGCCTCACTTCTGTCCTTCAGCCACATGGCAGCTGTGGGTACTACCAACATGCCTATAGTTTCAAATTGAGCTGGAGAAAAAGTCAGAATTATATGGTGGAATTCCATTTTTAAGTCGGATTTGTTGATATATAATTTATGGTTAATGTCTCAAAACAAAAACTGGAACAAAGGCCAACAAATCTGTAATCTGACAGTTAAAAACTAACAGAAAAAGTACAATTTTAAACTATGAACGCTTTAGAATGTTATTATGTCCCAAACAACAAGGCAGATATTAAAGTATTATGCAAAACGTTTTTCGTCAAAAACATGCCTGAAGAAATCTTCCATGCATGTTTCAGTTATTATGGTTAACTGTAGGATTCTGGGAAAAAGGGAGTGAAAGGGAGAGGAGGCTCAAAGCAACAAAAAAGAAAATGAAACATATTACTACGTTGTTCTCACTGAATATAGCAGCAACAATAAAAGGTAACATGGCGATCTGGATGTTATGTGTTAGCAGTTAATACCCCATAGAAGTAAAATACCCCCCCTAAATTCTGTCACTGACCTATAAGCACACAGTTGGCGCGCGCTCCTCTGCCTCTCCACCTCCTCTCTCCCACACTGATACAGCTTTCGGAGCAAGTCCAACCTCCTCAGCTGAACCAGGAGCTCTCTGACCACCTGGTTTGGGCTCTCGCTGCTGCTGACCGCTCCCTCCAGGATGTTGCGGGCATGGGCAGGGCTGTACTCCGAGTCCAGGCTCCCACACAGGAACATCAGGGTCCTCTGCTCCGGCTCAGTGAGGCTGTCGACTAACTGACAGAGCAGGGGAAGGGGAGGCGCAGGGTTGGACATGGGATCGGGTAAGGCTGGTATCTGTAGGAGCAGAGGTGGGGGACATGTCAAAAAAATTATATCATGATATTCTTAGAGCCTAAATCACAGTTTCTAGGGATGCACCAATATTTTAGGACAATCCTGATATTTTGGGTAAAGCTTGGGGGGCCATTAAC
>KN469484.1:0-29170 GCA_000787095.1 Periophthalmodon schlosseri
GACTTATCCATACGTTTGTCTCCAGTACGTCAGACTACTATAACGTCCTGCTCACTGGCCTCTCCAAACGAGCCTTAAGACAGCTGCAGTACATCCAGAACGCAGCTGTTCGGGTCCTGACTACAACCAGGAAGTACGAGCACATAAGTCCTGTGCTCAGGTCTCTGCACTGGCTCCTGTGGTTCAGAGCTGCAGTACATCCAGAACGCAGCTGTTCGGGTCCTGACTACAACCAGGAAGTACGAGCACATAAGTCCTGTGCTCAGGTCTCTGCACTGGCTCCTGTGGCTCAGAGAAAAGACTTTAAAGCAGATCTGCTTGTGTAAAAGTCTCTCCATGGCCCAGCACCAAAGTACATCTCCCACATGTTAGTGCCATATGAACCATCTCACACTCTGAGGACTTCAGGGACCAGCCTCCTGCTGGTGCCCCGAGTCAGGACTAAACATGTGGAATCAGCGTTTCAGTTTTATGCAGTCTTCCTGTTCCAGGCCTCTACATTGACAATGTTTATATCCAGGCTCAAAACGGTTCTGTTTAGCTGTGCATATGACTGAAAGGTTTTTATTCTGCTTCTCTTTTAATGTTAATTTTATGATGATTATTTATGATTATTTATGTTTTGATTTGTTGTATTGTGATTTTAATGTCTTTCTTATTCTGTAAAGCACTTTTAATTACTTTGTATACAAATTGTGCTATACAAATAAACATGCCTTGCCTTGAGCAGAGAAACCGAATTGAAACAAAACAGCTCCAACAGTGTAGGATTTTCTGTGTTAGCGATGGTGCAGTGGATAAGCCAAAAACATTTTTTAAACCAATTTGGAGTTGCAGTTTGCAGTTTTAAACATTTTAAAGTAGCTCAAATTTAACCCTTAACAACTAACATTTTGGGACCTATAACACCAAATTCCAAATTATGAACTGATTTTGTGAGGGAGCATTTTTAAATTAAAAAGCTGCAGACCTATAAATATTTCATACTTTCCTAATGCAACATTTGTTAACAAGTGAAGCTTTTCAGACTTACTGATAAGTTCATTGCAGAAATGTGTCAAATTTATGAGGATTCATTTCTTGATTTAAAATAATTCCATTGGTAATTGAGACTGTGATGGTGAACAAGTGTTGAAGAGCGCTAAGAAGCAAAGAAAGGACAGACACAGAGAGCGAGTGTGGTCAGGTGAAAGAGAGGAGGAAGAGGAGGAGGAGGGGAGAAGCTAGCGCAGCATAATTAGCCCGGGCTGCTTGGTTACCTTCCAAACAAAGCTGCTGATTTGTGGAGCGAGGGATAGGAGAGGAGAGGAGGGAGGAGAGAGGAGACGAGACGAGGCAAGAAGTGATTGTAGCGTGCAGACACTTGTCACTCCTGCTTCGGTCTTTCTGGGAGACACTGGTTCTTGTGGATCATATGGGACTTAATTAAGAAGACTGACCAAAGAGGACTGGGTCAGGCTACAGAGAACGAAGAGGAGGGGGACAACCGGAACGCTTGGTAGGTTTAACTTCACCAAAGGACTGAATATATTATCAAAAAAGAAGAATTACAAAGAGCTAAGGAAATCAAATCTAACTTTATCTCCACTGAAGAACCAAAGCCAGGACAGGAGCGGAGGAGACAGGAGCTAAGGATGCACCCTAGAGGCCACAGGGAGGGCAGTTGCTGACAGCGCACCACTCACCCCCCCAAAACGCCACACCCACCCCAGGACAGGACAGGACCATCCCCTGAGGAGGATGAAGAAGCACTCGGCCCGGGTGGCTCCTCTGGGCTCCTACAGCACCCAAGTCCTCACCTGTCCTGTGTCCGAAGGTAAGGCCCAAATATGCACGTGGATCATGGGTCAGACTAGGGCAATGGAGAAATGAAAAAATTAATTATTTTATTCAGATTATAAGGATTCATAACAGCAGAAAAGAAAAGTTAGTTAGTGAGTGAGTTTGCTGAAGAAGATTAAACTCATTATTCACTAGTTCAGTCTGTCTTTATATGAATACACAGTTTCCTACATTTCTGTCGTTCTGGAAAAACACCCTTGCAGGTGTAGTCTTGTGAGTGCAGTTTGGGTCAGATACACAGAGATGCATAATAGTTTTGAGACCTTTTGCCATGCCCCCAAAAAGTTGACATGTCTCTAGTCGACCAAGAATTTCTGGAGTTGACTACAGTCCTACTAAGAATGTTAAAGTTGTTTTGAGTTATTTTTAACACTTGCACTTTACTACTAAAAACATTAAAGGTCCTATATTACACAAAATTGACTCTTGTGAGCTTTAAGCCATGTTAGAATATTGTTGACTCATCAAAAGCTACCTTTGACCTTTTGTTTAGTAGAGATTGGCAATTCCAGGGCTGAAAACATCCAAATGATTCTAGTGAAGATGGATGGAGTTTAAAAACACAGTGGAGCTCTTCCTGTATTGCGATATAACATCACAAGGTGGAACAGACTGTTTTGTGTTTGATGTGTGAATGAAACAAAACACAACTCCAGGTATGTTCGTGATGAGGAAACAACACATTATAACAGATCAGAAATAGCGTAATACTGGCCCTTTAAAAACTACACAGTGTCTAGATAAGTGATAAGACAGAATGAACTCAAATCATACAATTTTCATTTAAAGCTAACTCATTTTAGATCATTGGTTGAAACAGGACTGTGGTAGGTTGCTATTGCTAACTTGCTAAATCTCAAAAAAGACATTTATCTCAAGGAACGTCCTGGTAAAATAATGTTAAAATATAAATTAAAATAAATAAATAAAATATTTACTCATTTACTTTTAATTATGTCATAAACTTTAATTTACAGCAAATATAAAACATTTTACTGAAGAATTTTGTCAGAAATTTTCTTTGTCTTAATTAACAATTAAATGTGAAGGTTTTTTTTTTTTGTCATTCCTCCCATATAACTTGAGTCACATTTGAAAACTACACTATTTTACGTATGTCCTCCACCACATTTGACCCACTTATGTTTACATTTGACCCATGCTAATCTGTGCTAGTGCTAACCCTGGGTGCATTACAGACCAGTGTGGAGTGAGTCAGGCCCCATTCATCACTGCAGCCTGAAACTCCGGTGATAAAGTAGCCTATATGAGCGATTGAAGTTGTGCGGCCCGCGTAGCTAACTGCGTCACCACAGATACGCCTGTTTTATGGAGCCAGCCCTGACTGACATTACACTGCAATGTAATCTGTCTAATGAAGTACCCGAATACTTGAAATACTACTTAATGTGCATGGAGAATTGTTAAACGGAGAACTACTTTGCCTACATCAAACCACTCATATTTAAGTTGTTAGTTTTAAATATTAGGAATATTATATACGAAAAATGCATTATTATTATCAGTACTAGTAGTAAAAGTATTAGCAGTGGTAGTAGTGGTGATAGTGGTAGTGACAGTTGTAGTAACAGCAGTACAGCTGTACAGCTTGGAAATTTCCATAGCCTAATCAACAACTAGTGTGTATGTTTTGTAGTAGTGGCTGTAGTAGTGTTAATTGTTGTAGTATTAGTATTTGTAGTGATGGTAGCAGTAGCCTACCAGTTGTGGTAGAATTGTTACTGTAATTATTATAAGTTTTAGTATTGGAGAATTGTATTCAACACTTAAGCAGTTACTGTACCTGGATCTAGAAGTAGTAGTAGTAGTAGTAGCCTAGTAGTAGTAGTAGTCTTGTTAGTATGTTAGTATTTATTTTTATCTCTACAGCCTTTACAACCTTCACCATATACCACCAGCACATACTGTACCTGTTTTTAGTAGTAGTTGTAATGATAAATATTATAAGTATTAGTAATGTTAGTACTAGGCATTATTAATACCTCTGCAGCTTTTTATGCACCATCTGAGTCAGCAATTGCTGTGCCTGCTTTATTAGTAGTTATTAGTAGTAGTACTTGTAGTAGCAGTAAGGTTAGTACTATAGGTTTCATTATTACCTCTGCAGCCTTGAATTCCCTGTATTACTCAGCAGATACTGTGGCTGTTTTGCGCGTGGAGCTTTTGGCTACAGGAGGTGCTTTATGAGGCAGGGGAATAGTAGCGTTATAATGTTACTGCATATTGGCACTCGCTCAAACTCCGGCGCTGGCTTGTACCTAAAGACGACAACAACGCCATCCAAATCGGTCCTCACAAAGTTTCCTGCGATGTGGGTAGATGCCGTCCAAGTAAAAGAGATTGGTTTGGTGAGATTTAAAGCAGAGGGGTCATTAGGCTGATGAGAGATCTGACTGTGACAATATAATTAGGATGATAATCTGCAGAAGAGGAGACATTTTGCAGTGTTGAGCTTGCTGTCCTAAAACCGGTGTGGCATAGCCGCTAAGATAAACATTTAAAGATTTCATGAGCGTATGATTATGTAACTCGCAATGGAACTCAAAATGTCGAGTAAATTGTGGTTTCACTTTTAGATGTTGCTAGCTGAGATGCTTATTCTAAAATGTATTTGCAAAATGTTCTTTCTGTGAGTCATTTGCATGTTCCCCCTGTGTCTGTTCCTCTGTTTCATTTGCCATCGACTTAAAATATAGGATAGTCCTCCAGCTATGTGCTTCTGACCAAGACCAACAGTCCTGACAAGTTGCCTCAGTTGTGGTTTTTAAGGATGGGTCAAATGCACGGAACAAGATTACCCAAGAGGATTCTTCAGTGTTATTGTGCCTGTATCATTAGGCAGAGTTGTTTTTATAGATAACTAATAGCTACTTATTGTATTTAATTTTTTTCTAACCTTTATTTACCATAATATTAAGGGTGAATGATATTTTGGTTCCAATATCAGTATTGGTAATGTCATAGTAGTTTCCCAATAGTCTCTGTGCACAGTAGCACTGTTAGCGTCACTACTTCCTGTCCAATTTTATCTCTGTGATGTTTTTGCAAAGACATGCTAAAATGAATAAATATTTAAAGATAATGCAGTGGACAGGGTGCTGCGGGTGAATGTCACTGACAACATGCAAAATGCTACACAAATAAAATGAATGCTTCACCTGAGGACATTTCTGTGTTTAGAAAGAGAGATGTTAGTGTCTCAATGCTAACACTAATGCTCATTTTGACTCATAAAAAATATTAAAACAACACCACAAACTGAAGTATTCTACATATAAAAATAATTGCAAAGTCTTTATTTTGCTTAATTTGAATTTTAATAGGTTGTTTATTTTATGTTTTCCAATTTTAATAAAAGTGACTACTAGCTTTGAGACGCAGTGAGATAGCTAGCATGCTACTGTGCACAGAGGGTATTATTTGCTACCAATATTTTTATAAGCTGCACCATTTCTGTTTGCCTGTGTGTGTCATTTCCAGTTTGTGTAAAAGTGAAAAATTAATTTGTGAACTATAACTTACTATGGATTTATTATTTTTTTGTAATCCACAATAGTCAGACAAACATTGGATATCACAATTATCTCAAAAATCCATATCAAACCATCCCAAGTTCTTGAAAAAACATGTTCATATTTACAATAGCGAGTCATGTGAGGACAGGTACAAAGGCTGATTCCCAGAGGAGCTCCTGGTGGCAGATCTGTGGAAGAGAACGTGCTTTGGATCTCAGCATGGAGCTATTTAACTTTATCTTTGTTCTTCCAGACTTTCAGCGTACTCTCTGTCTTGTTCTTGTAATATTACTACAACACCATTATTTATCCTGTCAATATTTAATAGTTCTCAAACTAGAAATCTGGATTCTATTATTTCATGACATTAGTTGGTCTGTGGAGCTTTTGGACAGTTTAAAGATTGCAAATTTGCTGCTTAAATTCAGAACCAATTTTGGGGTCTTGTATGGGACACGCCTGATGAGTCTACACATAGGGTGCAGTGCTGTTTAGAGGCATTGTAAAGAGGAGGGATGTAATGATATCATAATCTCATACAGTGTTTTCAACAGTATCAGTATTGACCTGAGGATTATGGTCCATTTAGAGGCTTGTTCTTTGTTACTGCTGCTAAGTCATTTTCCACAAAGCAACACCAGAGATTTCAGTTGCAATGAAATGAAGCAAAGGATCATGGTTAATGTAGTTTCCTGTGCAACAAAACAATGCATTTTGGGCCAAAAAGCTTTCAAGTCATGATACCATAACATTGTGGGACTTATATTGCTAATATTGCTACACCCCCTATCATCAAAACTTCACAAAAAAAACAGTTTATCAATCAAATTCCATAGGGCACAATTCTACAAACTTTCCTGAAAATTTCCCTATCAGCAGTAAGTTCCCAAAAGCAATCTTCTCTTATGTTCTACTGCATGTTTTGTGCAGATAACAGCCCTAAACTGATTTGACTAATTCTATTCATTCATTCATTGACACTAGCTAGCTAGCATACACTTAGCATTGGCGCGCATGCAGAAAAGGTGATGAGCTAGCACAGGGCTCACTCCAGCACATGTCATCTTTTATTCCTTGCCTGGTGTAAATTGATAAGACTTTAGAGAGGTGAAGAATCTAACTCCTTCCTTCCTCCTCCTTTTCCTCCCTCACTCTCATTCTCCTCATCTCTCTTTCTCTCTCTCAAATCATCATCATCATCATCATCATCATCATCTTTCTTCTAATACCCCCTCTCCCTCATTCTAATCTCTCTCCTTGTCTCCTTTCATTCTCTCCTCATCCCTCTCTCCTCCTCCCCTTTTCTCTATCTCTCACACCATCCCCCACTCTCTCTTTATCCCTCTCTCTCCCTCCTCACCCACCCTGTCTATTTCTATTTCCCCTCATTCTTCTCTCTCTTCACTACATTTCTTTTTTGCCTCATCCCTTTCTATTTCCTCATCGCTCTCTCCTCAACCATATGCTTCTGTCTCTCCTCTCTTTCCTCACCTCTATCTCCTCATCCATGTTTCTCTCCCTTCTCTTTCCTCATCTCTCTCTCTTTGTCTCTCACTCTCATCACTCTTTCATTTCTCTCTCCACTCTCTTTTATCATCTCTCTTTGTCACTCTGTCCCTCTCCTCATCACTCTCTCCCCCCGCATCTGTCTCTATTTCTTTTTCTCCTCACCTCTCTCTCTCCTCATCTCTTTTCTCTCTTGTCATCTTTCTTTCTCTCCCTCCACATCCCTGCCTTTCTCACTCAGTTTATGTCTTATCTCTCTAGCTCCTTCCCTCTCTTTCCTTCCTTATATGTCCTCAAGCCCTCTCCTTCTCTCTCTTCTCTCTCCTCTCCTCTCTCCCTCCCAATCCTTCCCTTTCTCATTCCCCCATGTATCATACCTCTCTATCTTCATCCCTCTCTTTCTCTTCTCATATCTCCTCAACCCCTCTCCTTCTCTCTCTTCTCCACCCTCTCTCTCCCTCCTCATCCCTTCCTTACTCACTCCTCTCTGTGTGTCATCTTTCTATCTCTTCATCCCTCCCTCCCCATCCCTGCCTTTCTCACTCACTCTCTCATCTATCTACCTTTGTCCCTCTCTTTCTCTCCTCATATCTCCCCCAACCCCTCTCCTTCTTTCTTCTCACTCCTCTTCTCTATCTCTCTCTCCCTCCCTGTCACGCCCCTCTATGTCTCATGTCTCTATAAGTCATATAACTCTATAAGTGTCTTCATCCCTCTCTTTCTCTCCTCATATTTCCTCAACCCCTTTCCTTCTCTCCCATCTCCTCCTCTCTCTCTCCCTCCTCATCCCTTCCTCTTCCTCTCTCACTGCTCTCTCTGTTAAATCCCCCTCTTTCTCTCTCTCTCTCTCTGTCGCCCACGGATACAGCACTTCACTGATTATAACTCCAGAGCCTGCCGAGTTAGTCCAATGGTGCAGTGAGGCATTGGGCCAGTCCTAAATGTTTCTATCTCTCCATATCTCTCTCTTCTCTCTTTTCTCTATCTGTCTGTCTGCTGCTGCTAACACTGTTGTGTCCAAGGTTGGCCTGACTTCTGCAGAATGTCATGTGGTTAGGCTTACCCGGACTGTGGGAGTAGGGTTTCCATGTACAGCAGGAGAGGAGGGCATCATAAGGCAATGGGGATGGGTACAGTAGAGGTGTAGAGAGGTTTGAGAATGAACAAGGGAAGGAGGGAAAGGATGAATACACAGTAGATCACTGACTGGGGACATCAACATTATTATGATGTTGGTGCAAAAATAGGGAGCAGTAGTAATTATATTTGAATACAATTTACTTCAAGTTAATTGAGTTAAATAAGTAGTGGCTGACTATATAGCAGTAACGGTAATGGTAGTAGTAGTAGTAGTTGTAGTAGTACACATTGTACGCAGACTCTGGGGTCGAACTGGGTTAAGTGTCTTGCCCAAGGACCCAAAACAGCATTCATCTGTGGGAGCTGGAAACACACCGCCAACCTGTGGGTCAGTGGATCTGACCGCTCTTACTTTCTTCCGCTTGCTAAGTATAGTATTGGGACCACTGCTAGTAAAATAACGACTAATAAAAAAGTAGTAGTCGTAGTAGTAGTGATCGTAGCAGTGGTAGTAGTAGTAACTGTGGTGGTTGCAGAATGCTCCCTCAAGATATTAATTTGGGATACTACTAAATGCTGAATATCAAAATTATTGAAGCGTCAGTGTGTTGTGTCCCAGGGGAGGATGGCTCAGAGTCCCACGCAGACACTCCGGGCAGTGAGGCCAGTGGGGACAGCCGCTCGTCCCACACATGTACCAGCACCCTCCTGAAGGTGCTGGGTGGGCTCCTGGTGGTGCTGTGTATCTCCTCCTCCTGGGTGGGCACCACACAGGTCATCAAGCTCACCTTCTACATAGCAAGCAGCAGATTTTCATTTAAGTGTTTTTATTGTTGAAAAAATGGCAACATGAATCTACATGTGTGGCCTGACTAGAATATAATAGAACTTTATTTGTCTGTTTCAAGATAAAACAGCTCTTTTTCCCAATCTACTACTCTGTGCACGTGCTCACCACCAGGGACAAGCAGACGCCCATTCAGAAATTCAGGTCAGGAGACTAGATGCATGCATATTGTTAATGGTTAAAGGGCCCATATTACACTATTTTCTGATTTTATGTTATAATGTTGTTTCCTCACCACAAACATACCCGGAGTTGTGTTTTGAGCACATACCAGAGCATTTTGAGCTTTGGAGATGTAAACAGGCTAATAAGGACTTACTCAAACATGTGAATGAAAACAAACACGACTCCAGGCATGTTTTAGAGGATGTAAAAACATTATAACATGGCTTAAATCTCACAAGAGTCAATTTTGTGTAATATAGGACCTTTAATGGTGCACTGTGTACTTTTTCTGCTTCTTGTCTCCTAGAAAATGTTATTGCTTTGCCGAGAATGTTCCACAGTGTAGAATTAAATGTATTACTATGGAGACAAGGAGATAACGCCACCAGGTCAAGTTACAGTACTGTTGAGAGTCACCACTGCTCATAGTAAGAATGCAGGGTTTTCTGAGGTATACCTGAGCAATAAAACACATGTAACTGAATGAATACAAAACAGATTAGTTTAATGCTGTTTCTGTGGAACCTCTATAGCAAAGCAACAATATCTCTATGGAGACAAGCAGGTGTTGAAACCCCACCAGAAGAGTTACATAAAGCAGCTTTAGTGGTATTTCTGTATTTTTGTCACATATACTAATTGTAATATGTCTTTATTCAGTAGCTAACCATTGTTTTTGTCTGAAGAAGCTAATAACATTTCAAAAGTGATCCTTTAAAGTGGAACTAAACACTAAATCCACTTTTTTGCTACTAAACTGTGTTTATGGTAGCCTTATCTACTGGTCCTTTTTTGGCAGCTTTTTGGCAAACGAGGTAAATTTGCAGCTTTCTGTCCAAAAACGTCTAAATCTAAGTCTGTGCTGTCAGACCAATCACACTGTCCCCTGTATCTCCAGACCCCGCCCCTCCTCCCCCCCTCACTCTCTTCTTTAGTCCACAGGCACTGCCCAATTTAACAGCTCGATTTGAAATGTGGTTGTGGGCGGATTTTAAGTGTTTAGTCCCACTTTAATATCATTCTGAAGTGTAAGAAGCCAGGGGTACAAGAAAACATCATTAAATGTTTTTAAAAATGCATGTGGACAATGAAATATTCATGCCCCATAAGACCTGCTAACCTTGTAGTTTAGACCTTCTTGGAAATTTCAAATGACTCTTGTATAAGTTTACAGCAGTTTCTAACTGCGAATGCTTGATTAAAACACAAATCGTATATCTGTACATTTTAAAAGCGTTGACATAATTTTGGATATACCTTGTTCCTGTCCAGAGAGTGCAGTAAACTGTTTGGAGAGGACGGCATGACCCTGGCTCTGTTTGTGAAGAGGACCGCCCCCTTCTCTATCCTGTGGACCCTGACTAACTACCTGTACCTGCTGGCTCTGAAGAAGCTCACCGCGACCGACGTGTCTGCGCTCTACTGCTGCCACAAGGCCTTCGTCTTCCTGCTCTCCTGGATCGTGCTCAAGGACCGCTTCATGGGAGTACGGGTCTGTGCCACACTAAAAATCTACATCTACATGGCGTTCATTCATATTTAACCTTGTTTTGTGGTAGTTTTGACTAGTTAAAGCCCTGTATCCATTTTTTTCATGTATTTGAGGAAAATCTGTCTTGCACAGTACAGATATATTGTATAAGCAGATCTGAAGTCAAAATAAGTGAGAACTGTTTGCATCTAATTATAAAGCGTTTTATTGTTAGAGTGTCGGGAAGTGTGTGGTTAGCATGCTAATTGTTTTACTACTTTACTGTGACGGCAAAAGTCCACTCTGGCTTCTGAAAGTTGTGAAAAGCACTTATAAACTAATTGCGGTGAATAATTAGAATTGTCGGAATGCATAAGGCGAGTGAGGAATAACTTTGGACCACTGCAAATCGTTTAAAATGAACAAGTTCTGTTTTTGACGTTTCTGAATCAGTAACAATTAGGTACAGCAAAATGTTCCACGGTATGACATCAAAGGTGTCATGTTTTATTGTTAAAAACCTACTTAGTAAACAGAAATTGGGTACAGGGCCTTTAACTAAAATGTCTCAAATCAAAATCAATATTACAAATTCATACATACAACATACTGCATGTCTGAGTGTTGTGAGGGCACCTGGGGCTCTAACTGTCCGCTCCCTCCACCTGCAGATTGTGGCTGCGATTATGGCCATCACCGGGATTGTCATGATGGCCTATGCCGACGGTTTCCATGGAGACTCCTTCGTGGGCGTGGCATTGGCAGTAGGCTCTGCATCCACATCAGCTCTCTACAAGGTGAGTTTACACTGCAAAAAACAAAAAAAAAGTGAACTGGTCAGATCTACTCAAAAAGATTCAAACTATGAATTCAGAATTGCGTTTGTGTACCAAATTAGTCATTTTTTTTAGTTTGGTCAGAATTGGATTTACTTTGAAAATTTTGCCATGATCCAAATTTTAACTTTCAAATTTGACTTAAAAGGGTAGATTATTCATATCATACATCGTAACATGTTGATGTTCTATGTATACTAAATTCACCTTGACAGTACATTTTTTGGATACTCACCTCTTGCCCACCTTTTTGTACAGGTGCTGTTTAAGATGTTCCTTGGCAGTGCAAACCTGGGTGAGGTGGCACACTTCCTGTCCACCATGGGCGTGTTTAACCTGCTCTTCATCTCCTGTGTGCCCCTGGTCCTGTACCTGACGCGGGTGGAGCACTGGGGGTCACTCTCCTCCCTGCCCTGGGGATACCTCTGCGGGTTGGCTGGACTCTGGCTCGGTAAAGGCTCACACCCGGGCTGAATGGATACACATATGACTAGTTTGATCTTGATTTTTTTTTTTTTTTTTTTCTGCAGTGTTTAACATCCTGGTGCATGTTGGTGTGGTGCTGACCTACCCCATTCTCATCTCCATAGGGACTCTACTCAGTGTGCCTGGTAATGCAGGTAACTTCTATCACGTACATCACTGAGAATACAGCAAACAGTAGCCCATGAAAGACAGTGGATAGCCACAGGGACCTTTTTTGTGTCAGTTTTTACAGTCAGACTTGGAGGATGAATTGGATGAATGGGGTGTGATGTTGGGGAGGGGAGATTATAGGTACAAGAGGCCTCATTAAAGCTGATGGAATGAGCATCTCATCAAAGAAGAGCAAATGGTGACACACACTGTGGTTTTGTCCAGTGTGGTCAGCAGTTAGGGCCACTGATAACAAAGTCATTACACAGCAGGTCTGCCCCTCCGACAGAGGAAACCCAATCACCAGCATGCCTCGGGATCCCTGCTTTCTCTCACTGAGGGAGGATCAGGTTGCCACGGCGACTCTAAATGGCTGCACCTCTCTTCTTTAACCATGGTGGAGCACATGAAGGTCAGACTAGTGCGGCCTGAGGTGCAGAGACGCAGGATAAAGTGGATGACTATAATCTGTATTTGTGTTTCATCCTCTTGGCCTGTTGGTACTTATTGTAATGAATCTCCTGTGTGTCCTCCAGCCGTGGACGTGCTCAAACACGAGGTGATCTTCAGTGTGGTGCGCCTAGCTGCCACCTGCATCATCTGCATGGGCTTCCTCCTGCTGCTGCTGCCAGAGGAGTGGGACTCAGTCACACTGCGCTTCCTGGCCAACCTGGCCGATAAGAAGTCTGAGGAGCACGGAGAGGATCTGACCGAGTCCAGTGTGAGCGGCCGGAGCAGGAGTCGGGCCAATGGGGTAGTGTCCATCCCCCTGGCATGAGGAACCTCCATGTTCTGACAGCTCCTGTGCTGAGAGCAGCCTCATGAACCTTCTCAGGAGGACAGTAGTGTGATGTACACAGCTCCACCTGATCCACAGACTGAAGAGCTGAAGGAGGAAAGTTGTGCTTTTCTGATACTGGACGCTCTTTGCACGCCCTTACTGAGCCGAGCTGCTCGGCAGACTGTATTCTGTGAATATAACAATGCAGGGCCGGTTTGGTCCAATCTGACAGCATTCTATAAAGAGCAGTGATTCCAAGTCTTCTTGAGTAGTTTAGGAAGGACAAGATATTCTATGTAACAGACTGGCTCTTTGAGGTTTATAATAAAAGGTTTAAAACAGAACAGTATTTTAAGACATTTATCATTGATATGATCAAATATAACATATTGTACTTGCTTTTTAAAAACTGATGTGATATTAGCAACCAAAAAGGTGGCTTGATTAATGAAGGTGACTGCGCAAAAGCACATATATGATGATGTAATGACTTTGCATTAGGATGCATGGTCCCTGACTTGCTGCTTGGAGCAGATGGATGGAGTGTTGTTGCGTTAGCTCTGCTGCTCCAGAGCTGTGTGCAGTCAGAATGATGTCTCGGCTGGCATACACTCATAATGGATGCCTCTGTGCTGGCATACACCAGGCCCATGGGACGTGTTTCTCCTGCTGGGCTGTGTGCTGGAGCCGGCACTTGTTAAAATGACTTTCTAGTGTTGCATAACACGGTGCTTAAGTGGAAATGAGTCCAAATAGTGTGAGCCATAATGAATGGTTTCTATCACTGTGCTGTCTGAGTTTAAACACACATACAGCTGATATTTAGCATTTGAAAATAAAGGAGGAAAGGCACAGACAGGAGTGTGTCAGACGGGAGCAAGTCTGAGGGACAATGTGAAGACAAGAATCGGTGATGTAATGGCTGACATACACACAGACAGCGGTGCTCTCACAGCATTTAGAGAGAGTATCATGACAACATTACAAGTACAAACAAATGTCCCAAACATGTGTACTACTGTAATACTACAGAGTTTGCACACTGCACTCTTCTCCTGCACAGGCAGATGTTCAGGAGACAGTTTACAGTCTTTACAGACAGTTTTTTTGCTTTGTGGTACCAGTCCTTCACCCATACCCACACAGTAAGTACTGCAGGTACTCTGCAGGTACTACTCATACTGAGAGGCAGGGGCTGTCACCCCAGGGCTCCTGCAGTCAAGAATGCAGCAAACGACAGGTTCTGTCAAGCATTCACTTGTATAGAATAACCTATGGGGATGGTTCCTATAGAAACGTTAACAATGTCAAATCTAAACACAGAAAGGTTTGTTTACTGGAATAAATAAGAAGTAGGCTACTTTAGTGAAAGAATAGCTATTGGTACATTTTACACCTGTAATCTAGTTTTGTGTGTAAAATGGGTTGCATTGGCTCCACACTGTGCCCGTGTAAAGTCGGCACATCCAAAAGTCAAAGAGAAGA
The DNA here is from genome assembly GCA_000787095.1 of Periophthalmodon schlosseri. NCBI lineage: Eukaryota > Metazoa > Chordata > Actinopteri > Gobiiformes > Gobiidae > Periophthalmodon > Periophthalmodon schlosseri. The sequence goes on from KN469484.1 coordinate 14,186, forward strand.
AAGGACACAAGAACCAGGACACACTAAACAACTGAAAACACAAGTGCAACAGAGGAGGACAGTCCTACTACCACCACAACAGGAGACACAACCAGGTGAGTTTCAAAAATCTGTTATTGTTAAGAGTTTGTTCATGTTGCAAATGCATGACAATATCTAATATTAAAGATCCTCAATCTCCAGGCACATCAAATCAAAACACCAACATTAACCTCATCCATGCATGTCCACCCAGAAGACCACAGGTAAGAGCTGTGCTGTCTGCCACAGTTTTACTCATGCCAAATTTAAAGATATGAAGTAGATACATGGGCAGGCTTAGTAACTACTTAATGAAAGGGTTAGGGTTAGAGCATTAATTACATCATTACTAAGCCTGAATCATTCTTAATAAACTATTTGTTAATTACAAGTTAAGTCTTTGTTCATGCTTTATTAAGGCCAATATAAATCTGCTTATGTGTCTATAGCAGATGGTCCCTGGTGTTGTGGCCCGACCGCCCGGCTCCTCTCGTCTCATTCAAGTAAGGCATTGAGGTTGTATATATAGCTTAAGTACATAATGCAGCATCAATAATTCAAGTGTGATTGATTTATGCTGAGAGGAAATGTGAAGGGAAGGCCTAAGATAGCAGAGGGGAGGCTCTAATGGTCTTTTATCAGAAATCTGCTGTTGTGGTCTGAATGTTTGGTTTTGTTCAGGGCAGAGTTTGGGATGCTCACACTGACCTCTCTCAGACGCTCTATAGATGTAGGAGGAGCCATGAACGACAGGCCAGAAAGCAGAGGAGGCATAGGCTTTTCTGTAATGGTAATGACAAGTTAAAGGCGCACAATTGATACTTTGCAGCTGATGTCATCAACATTCCCTGGGGCAGTGAAGCTAACTGGAAGCACTGCTCTGGCTGAAGCTCTGTAACTCAAGTTATACGCTACTTTAATTTGAGCTTTGTTTTACACAATCTGACTTCGCTGGAACTGCTGATTTGTACTGTTAAACAAGTCTCTCTCAAATAACATTACAGTCATAAGCTAGCTAGCATTAGCCAACAGTGTTTCAGTTAGTCACTTTCACCTTTTGTGTTGAAAATCAAACACCTAAACATGACCATGAACCCATTGATCACAAGCTCCCAAAAACACATTGTTTAAATCCTTTTTTCTTACTTTTTTTTCTTGAGTTTTCAGACCATCTAAAAACTTATCAGGCTGTATTTGTGTGCATCTTGACCATGATTACTGCTCAACATTCTTCCACAGACATACATGCAGTCCCCCCACCAGCATCACTGCAAAGTATCAATATAAGAGCTCTGGTGCTTAGAATGTTCCACCGTATGGCATTTTATTTTGCATAATTCTTATGGTGCATTCACATTTGTCTTGGTTTTGGTCTTGGTTTGAGCCTATTTCTGTCCTGATATAGACTTTGGTGTGATCTCATGTAAAGTTCTTGGGTATCTATTTAGTTCCTTTCCACTTCCACAAGATTACACTCAAAATGACACTTTCTTTATTCGTAGAACCAAACGACGGAATGAACCAGCACCAGGCTCTCAAACTCGTGACCCATCCCACACTTAGAGCTCTTTTCTGGGACAGCACCTCCGCAGAATGGCTGAAGACCCATGCCTCCTGGAGAAGTGAGAAGAGGAGAGGGGAGGTTGGGTGTCACGCAGGGAGGATCAGGGGCTATTGGGGATCCGCTCGCCTAAACCCATGTAAAAGCACTGGTTAATAATCTGGATCAGAACTGAGCTACTCAAACAACAGCTTTAGCTAATGGCTCCCTTGGCAAATGACACCCAGGGATTACAGCATATAACAGCAATCTGGCTGCACAACATTATTGGAGGAAGTAAATATAGTCAGAGTAACTATTGTTAATAAAGACATACTGCATCTGCAACTATCCTTTTTATGCCTACTATAACACAAATGTAAGGGTTTTGGGAATGATTTACAAGAATTATATTATATTGCCAAAAAAACATGCATTAAACTGTGAGCAGGTTATCTCTCCACAGATCTGACCTGTAACTTGGGCTGATGATAGTGGAGATAGATACGTTTAATGCCATACCGTGGAACATGCCAGGGAAAGCAATAACATCTTCATGGTACTCTGTTTAGTGAACTTCCTTAAGACATTTTTACATGATTAGCTAATGGTGCCCCCTATTGGTAAAAGCAATGAACAGGAACAAGCTGTAACTGGTGCTGTTCACTCTGTGGATATAGGCTGTAGTATGTTTTTCTAATTTGCTATTTCAGCCTTGTAAATCACTGTACCAAATGTCTATCCAGACATGTTGTGGTACTTGTGGATAATTAGTTTGAAACATTATGATGCTCATTAGCACCATCCAAAGAGACAGTGGTCACGGCACCTGAGGCTACTTGTTTCATGGTGTGTGCTGGAAATGGCTAATATTTATGAGAAATGACAACATAAAACTAGTGAAGAATGAGAAAACTACATTTATGATTCCTGTTGGAAGGATTACACCTGTACAAATTATATCTTTAAAGCAACTATATGTAAGATTTTGATTTAAAATTCCATAAACATGACCTAACTGTGCCCACAGATACGAGGTAAACATGTTCAAATCAAATATAGTTTTCACTAGTAACAATTCTGCTGATTTATTCTTCAGTACAAAAACATTAGCCAAAATGTTATAATTTGGTGTTTTGGTTTTCAAGATGATAATCCAATCAGAAAGCAGAATGAGCCTCCCATGAGTCTCTTATCTGGGATGCCAGTTCCAATGCTGAAATCCATTTGTTTTAAACCTTAAAGGAATCTTTCTGATCTGCGCTCTTACAGTTGTAAAAAGGTACTACAATCACAACTGCACCTGGGTTGACAGTGGCTTAACCTGTAGGTAATGTACACATACAAGCCATTCTCAGTATATGGACAGGCCATGCCTCATGTTAAAGGTCAGAACCTTCAGAATTCACTCAGAGCTGCAGAGACTGCACTAGCATTGATTAATGATTGGCTGCAGGGGCTGGGGTTTAGGTAGTGACCATTCAAATCCTTTTAGATTTAAACCAACTGGATTTCAACATTGAAATGAAAGACTCATGTGAGGCTCATTCTGCTTTCTGATTGGATAATCATCTTGAGAACCAAAACACCAAATCACAACATAAATAAATGGGGTATCATGTTTAATTTTTTGTAATTATGACTAAATCAGCATCAGAACTGGTATCACATAGGTTAAGTTTATGTCATTTAAAATTGTACATACAGTTGCTTTAAGTTACAAAAGTATTCACTCAAGAGGCCAGTGAGTGCAGAGTGGAGACTGACCACATATAGGGGCACTACAGAGATTTGAAAAAGCTGCTTGTCTCCATGGAGATGTTATTGCTCCACTTGGATTGTTCCACAGAATGGCATAAAATCTATCTATCTCCATTAGAATGTTCAAAAGTTTGCCTTCAAATTTCTATCTCCATGGAGACTTGCATGTAACCAAACAAAAAAGACAAGTTAGCAACACAAAATTGAATCCTTGCATACATTGAGCAGACACTAGGCTTGACCATGTCTGCAGGGCAAATGCTGAGATCTTTGGTGAAGGAGCAGCTGACTGCGGTGCTGAATATATATGTGTGCTGTTTGAAAAAGTAATAGCAGAGTATGAGGATGAACTGTGTCGCCCCAAACAAGAGGACCAGAGGAACCAGCAGCTCCCGGACGGGGCTCTGACCACAGCCGATAAGTCATATGAATCCTAGCCTGTGTTAAAGCATATTTCTGCATATCTCTACAGACAAATGTACATGATAATTTCACAGGAAACAGTGATTTATAAAAGTGCACTGGATGAAAAGCTTAAACATAATTATAAGATTTTTTCCCCTATTTTGACGGTTTTGGTGACAGTTTTACTTCCTGGTTAGACATGAGCAGTAATTCCATAACTGTTACCTAGCAAACAAATTGTAAACAAGTGCCAAAGGCTGTCTAATTTAAATTGTTATTATTTGACTTAAAAAAATATTGATACTTTACAGCTGATGTCACCAACGTTCTCTGGAGGCGTGATGCTAACTATAGGCATGCTGCATCTGAGGCTTTGTTAGACTTTAATCTGAGCTTTGTTTTAACACAATCTGACCAGAAAGAACTGACTTAATTGGAACTACAACACGTGAGATGATTTTTACTGTTAAACAAGTCCCTCTGAGATTATATTAGTCACAAGTTAGTCAACAGTTAGTCACTCAGTTAGTCATTCTTTTTGTTGAAAATCAAACACCTAAGATAAACAGGACCATGGCCATGAATTGATCACAGGTCCCTGAAAATGTGCGTTTAAAATCCATTTTGTGTTTTTGCTTGAGTTTTCAGACTTAGCTCTTTAAACTTTTTGGCAGTGTTAGCTAATGTGTGCACTGTCTCACCATGGTAACTGTTGAACATTCCACTAAACACATACATGCAGAACACCCCCAACATGATGTCACTGCAAAGTACCAATTGTTGAATGAATGTTTAAACTGTCACAAACGTGATCTATCCCACCAATTGAAGTTATAATCCATAGAAACCTATAAAAACATGTGCATGTCTAAGGTTCTTTATTCCTCCCTTATGGTGTCCTCATCCCCTTTCTGAGTCCTGGTTCCGGTCTGAATCAGAAAATCCCAGAGACTCCCCAGATTAAAGAGGAGGAAGAAGAACAGAGCATCAAACAGGAGGAAGAGCAACTGCAAGTGTGAGTCTCTACCACTTTAAACACAACTGCAATTTCACTAATCATATCAGATTAGAAACAGAGTTTTAAATCAGTATTCTGGAACATTTGAAAAGAGTCCGAATTTGAAATGTGAACTGCTAAATGAAACCCATGTACAGGGCTAGCCGGTTTTATACATAATAAGACTTCATGTAAACTCAGAGACTAGTTTCTCCACAGAGAATAATATCATTCCCATATCATTCCTCTGTTTTTGATTCATTTTGATTTGATCTCAGGCATGTCCCAGAGTCCAGCGCTGTCTGTGTAAAGACAGAAGAATCCTTACTTCTTCAACAAAGACGACCTGAGCACAGAGGACACACATGGAGAGGACACACAGAGGGAGGACATCAGCTCAGAGACTCATGTCCACTCAGAGAGAGACATGGAGGACAATGAAGAAAATTGGAGAGCTCCATTCAGCTGTTCACCTGCACACATGGACACAGAGGCTGATGGAGACCACTACAACCAAGTCCAGATCAGAGCCAATAGCACCGCTGCACAGAACTCAGGTCTATCCCCAAAATACAAGTCTGCACCAGAGACCAGGGCCACTCTGAACAATGAAGATATATTAGGAACAGCTGAGAGGAAGAGACATCAATGTTTGTAAAAATTTGAGATTTGAGTCTAAAAATAAGTTACAAAGACACATTAGAGTTCACACAGGAGAGAAACCATTCAGCTGTTCGATTTGTAAGAAAGCGTTTAACCAAAAGATTCATCTTACAAGACACATGAGAACACACACGGGAGAGAAATCATTCACCTGTCCAGTATGTCAGAAACACCTAAGGTATGATCTCAACAGGCACATGAGAACACACACGGGAGAGAAACTATTCAGCTGTTTTATCTGTAAGAAAGCGTTTAACCAAAAGACTACTTTTACAAGACACATGAGAACACACACAGGAGAGAGACCATTCAGCTGTCCAGTGTGACACAGGCATTTAACAGAAAGAGCAATCTCAGAGTGCATATGAGAAGATAAACAGGGTAAACAGAATAATAAAGTGTTGAATAGTTGAAGGTTGTGGATATGTTTATGTGTTCATTATAAAGAGAGCCTATTGTTTAAAATGGATGTGTATGATGTGTAGATGTGTCACATTGAAAATGTTTGGACCTTTTGGTTGTTGGAGTTCACACAGTTCACAGACATGATGATAAGTTTTCATTCTTTTTAGGGGCATTAGATACGACTTGGTGTAGTGTAAAGAGCTTTCACTGGACACTGGTTCACAAATGCTGGTTCTTTGGTCCATCTGAAGACTCAAAATAGGCCTACTACAAAGTGAAAGTCAAAACTGCTGATTCAATACTCAACTAAGAACTTGGTGTTACTCAAGTAGGCTGCTAATAAACGACTTCAGTTTTATTATCTACAACCTGAGCAAACTAGTTATTTCTACTAGTTACTTCAATGGAGTAAAGTAAATTGTCACTTTAATATTATCCAAGTAAAAGGTACGCTATGCAACTTTTCTGGTGGAGGCTCTAGGCTAAGTTACAAGTCAGCTCTGTGGAGAGGCTACCCCCTCACAGTTAGAATGCATGTTTTTCCATATATTTCTTGAGGAATAAAAACACCTGTAACTGAATAAATTAAAGACAGACAAGGTTAATGCCATACTGTGTGTGGAACATTCTAGGCAAAGCACAACATCTCCATGGAGACAAGCAAGTGGCGTTCTCTCCACTAGAAAAGTTACATAGTTACATAGTGCACATTTAAGCATGTGGCTTGATAAAACAACAATTTAAAAGTACCATTTCTTCAAGTTACTATATTTTACCACTTTAGAGAGGCTTTATTTAATTATAAGCACATTTCTGAGCAAAATAATAAAAATTGTTTTATTCTAAACTTGAGTCAATAAATTGTGGTTTTGCACAGAATTGTATATTTGAAATTTCAATTTAAAACACTTGAAATGTCTGCCCTAATGCTAGCACCTGCTAGCCCACCACTTGTGACTTTTGGACCAATTAGCCAAGCCCTGCAAAGTGAATAGGCTCTGCTCCTTTCAAATCCCTGGGGGTTAGGGGGTCAGTGGCTTATCAGACTGCTGTGTGTTTTGACTAGTTGACAGGGTGGGGAGAGGGGAGTGGATGGCGAGGACTCCTGCCAAGCCCAGAAAGAGGAGCCTTTTGTGGCCGAGGCAAAGTCCGGAGCAGCCTGGTCCATTCACCAGTTCAGGAGCACAGCAGTTGAAGACAGGGGCCCCAGCCACTAATTCTGTGTCTGATGGAGAGTGACTAGAGTGGGGCTGTCGGAGCGAGGGGGGCCCCATGTGTCTGCAAAGGAAGAAAAGAGAGGTGGGGGAAAGCTGGAGTGTAAATAGAACTGGAGCTGCAATTGGTTTTCATCAAGAAGAAACTATTTTAATATGAATGATTATATATAGAGGTGGGTACAGAAGCCAAAAATTGTACTCAAGTAAGAGTAACGTTAATTCATAAAGACATCAGTAGTAGGAGTTTAAAGTAGTAGTCCAAAAAAATGACGTAAAAAAGTAAGTAAGTAAGTAAAAAAGTATTTGGGGAAAACTTCTGGTCTAGTAAAAGTAACTTTGATTTATAGTTTGAAGTTAATGTGATTTAGGACAAAACATTAAATAATACACAAAAATGACAAGAACTAAATTATATCTGAAGGAGCAGTCCAGGAAACATCAGTGTTCAAATGTTCATGTTGTATTGCATATTGCCAACATAAAGCTTTTGTCACTTGTAGACTTACTCACAGTGGGAAGAGTAAGTAAGAGTACTGTAACATCAATAAAAATATTACTCAAGTAGAAGTAAAAGTATGCTGCTAGTTCTAATTATTACTTTGTTTGGTGGAATAGCACTTGTGGTAAATATTTATCATAGCTTCAGTCAAATGTCAGTCTGAAGAAAAGTTGACAAATAACACTTTTACTTAACATTGAGGAATAAAAAGGAATTCCTCTGTAAACGATACACAATTTTCAAATATTAATTTAAGCAAATAAAGGTGCCATATATTTTTATTCATCAAATAATAACTATTGTGTAAATTACGTCCGCTTTGGCCCTTGTTTACAGTTTAGTTGCTAGGTAAAGTTACAGTATCATTTGTCCAGAGGAGACCGGAGCTTTGCCTGTGGAGTTCCAGATGAAATACTCGTTTGATTGAAGTTCTCGAGCTAAAAAAGAAATAAATGTTTGAGTAAAGTTAGCTGATGGATATGATACAGAATCTTGATACTCACACGTGAAGATTCTGGGTTTGGCAGTGGAGTAAACCTGGACTGAATGCTGGTCCACACTGCACCCCGACAACGTCAGATCAGGCACTTTGAAATACAACTGTGGAGAAAATTGTGGATTTGTTTAAGTGCATTTTTGGAGACATTTTCTTTGTTTTTGACAAGGTGTCTGTGTTATCCCTCAGTCGTCCAAGTATGATCCATAGAAAAAGAAAAATTCAACTCTGGTCAACTGGACAACAAGCTGTGAAGACGTTTTGCTGCTCATCCAAGCCGCTTCTTCAGTTCTGGTCAGATTACTGATGAACACTGCCTTATATCTATCTGCAAGTTTTAATAGCAGTAGTAAGTAGTAGTAGTAGCAGTTGTTGTAAAAGTGGCAGTGATAGTGCTTGCTCCAGAGGTTAAGACAACATTACTTTGTCTTCAGCGATGTTTTGGTGAAAAAGTACTCTAACCTGTCATATGCACTTTAACATTCTTCAGAAATGTGTTTATCTCGCTTCAGGGTTATGATGCCAGTGACATAAAGTGGTCATAAAAATTATCTTTCATTACTTAAATTTCCTGTAGCAATATATTATACTTCAAAATGTGTTACAGTGACAGACCTGCTATGACATACTCACCTTAATATAAGCAGTCAGTCCACTGCACAAGGGGTCTGTGGGTCCTGGCACCGGTCCACCAAAGCTGATTTTGCCCTCTAGAGAAACCTCCCGAGACTTTGAAAACTTTTGCCCTAAAATAAACAGAGTTAATTTCATTTCAGAAAGTATATTTTTATTCATTAAAAAAGTGCACTATGTAACTTTTCTTTCAAAACATCTCAACACTTGGCATTACACTTATTTATCTGCATGGAAACAAGCAATTGGCACCACTAGGTCAAGTTAGAGGTCAGATCTGTGGAGAGGCAAGCCCGCTCACAATAAGAATGCATGTTTTTCAAGGGATTTTGAGCAATAAAACATGTACTTGAATAAATGATAAGTAGACATATCCAGCAAATGGCAGATCCTCCACCAGAAAAGTTCCAGAGTGCAAATGTAATTTCTTAGAGACCATACCTATAATCCACACTAGCAGGTTCTTTTCCTTAGAGACGTCCAGCTGTCCATGGCTTACTTTAACTTCCACAGTATTCATCTGATCTCTGCAATAACAATTGTACAAAAATAATTCACAGATTCTAGTGACATATACTATTTTCTACCTCCAAGTTGAGATGTCTCTATTATAATAAAGTGAGTAAGTGAATACCTGTTGAAAAATGGCAAGTGTGCTTCACAGTATTCAAAGCTGTTCTTTACACTCTCATGAAGCTTTAAAGTGGCTGATATGTGCAATAGGTTGTCTTCATTCTTCAATTGATAAGAACCAAGGATTGGCGGCACCGGGACCTGACAGAAACACGGAAATCAATGAATAAATAATAATAAAGCTAACAACAACAAGCATGCTAACACGCGCTTCCTAATTTTCGGACAATAGAGAGACTTATTTTCTCCTCGAGAGCTGCTTATACAATATAGCTGTACTGGGGCAAGATATATTTTGCTCAGATATATGGGAAATGTTGATGTGGTCTTATACTTGTTCTGATACAGCTCAAGATCATGCTAAAGCTATTCAGGAAGGGTTCATTTTTGTCCTATAAATGACTGTTTTAATATCGATACCTGCTTAAATGAGTACCTAGTTTCAATACTAGTTTTAGTATCGATTAGTATCTGCTTTTTGATATTTCTGACAATCACATTTAGTGCACGGTTGAGTTTACACATGTCTTGCCTGGGAAGTATAGCTGCATAGTCTGAAGGGTTCTAGAGGAGGGGAGAAGGGGAACTTGTAAGGCCCGGAGAAGGTGGTGCTGTCACTGCTGTCCACGCTGGTGGCTGTGAGGATACTGGAGTCTAGGGACGTGACACAGGGATGAACCAAAATGTCCTGCAGTGGAGAGCCATTAGGGGGCAGTGTCAGGGTCACGGTGACGTTAGGAAGAACACCCTCCACTTCACACTGTCATCAGGCGTTTCTGAGTTTGCTATTGCACTTATTTCTGTTTTGAATGACGCCACAGCAACTGGTAATTCTAAAGAGCGTTATTCTGTTCACTGGTCTATTTAATGTAGACATCTATATTTGTTGTATTGTGGTAAAGGTGATAGTGGTGGTAAGTGCATATACTCTGGAATTTTGGTTAGGTATGTTCTGAAATAATTCTAGCTTAGACCTGGGTTTGTTTCATTTTTGTTTAGTCTAAAACGTATGTAACTTTTTTGGTCAAGGGTCCTCCAGCTTGTCTCTATGGAGGTTTTTAGGGCTGTAGGATTTTGGAAAAATACCAAAACATTGCAGTTACAATTAGAGTCACGCATTTATGTTTTAGTGCATATTTTAAACCTGTCCAGAAGAATTAACATTTGAGAGAAGACCGAAATCTGAACTGCTAAACTAATCCAAGAATCACATGCATTTCAGCATGTTTGTAGAGGCCTAAACTACAGAGATAAGACAGGATATTTTGTTCTTTGCAAAGGATTTAAATAATTGTAGTCTTTGCATTTTGCTAATTGCGTCCATTCAAATTGCGATTTTGATTCAGTTGTGATTACTCTTGTCATTGCTTTGCCTGGAATGTTCCATAGTATGACACTAAACATATCCATCACCATGGAGAATTTCCATGGAAACAAGCGCGCGCGCGCACACGCACACGCACGCGCACACACACACACACACACACACACACACACACACACACACACACACACACACACACACACACACACGGCATAAAAGTTGCATTGTGCACTTTTAAGTTTAGTCCCGTTTTAATCTTGGCTTAAACTTTGGTTAATAGTCCAAGTTTAGAACCAAGTCTGATTTTGACAGAAACTAAGATTTTTCTGGGGTAATACATAGTGCAAAGATGCGTGAATATCGCTTTAAAAACTCTCTGATTACCCTGTACTTACTTTGCATGTGACAGTGCCATAGACATCCCACAGGTCTTGACTGTTGGGGTTCCCGTACTGCATAGAGCGCACCACCTCAGTCAGGGCCACGTTCACCACTGCTCTGCCTCGGTGCAGTCCTGTCTTCCAGGCCGGCTGCTTCTGGTTCCCCACAGGTATGACCCCTGTGGAGGCAGCAGGAGATCCAAAAACAGGGACATCCAGGGGTGTTCCCAGGGGGCAGATCTGCAGCAGCACAGAGGGCAGAAGAGCCAGACGAGAGGCCAGTCCTTCAGGGTCAGGCTTACCCCCAGAGCTGATGAGGAACGTTTGGAGACCTGACAGAAGTGTAAGGCCCTTGGAGACAGAGAGCAGGCTGGATAGGGGTGGGCGTGGTTTTATAGGGACATCTACTAAAGGCAAACATGCCAGAATAAGTGATCCATGAGAAACAGCCAGCACAGGCCAGAGGGTGTCCTGCTCACAGCCGCTCACACGCAGCTCCACAGCCGGGGAGCGTGGACAGTGCGAGCAGTTGTCCCGCAGAGACACATAGGACTTATCTGGGTCTGACAGCCCCAGCTCAGTCAACAAGAGCTGCAGCACCACGTCCTCATCTGGGACAGGGACGTACGCTGTCCCCGCCAGCAGCTTGGCCCGGTGCTCCACAGTGGAAAACCTCCTGTGAGGAGAAACAGGAGACGTGAGCTTTCTGACATACAGGGGACACAGGGCAATGGCTGAACGGGGGAGGGGGAAGGGGGGAGCTCTCAGTTTGGACTTTTTATACAGGATTCTGCATTTACTTATTAATGGGGTAATTTAGTGGGGAAAAAACATTTCACAACACAACATTACACAACACTAAACAAAAACCTATCTGAAATCAAACCATCAGGGCTCGGACAATAAAAGAAATTATCTTTTTTTTCTTCTTGCCCTGAAAACTGTTCTACCCGCTTTTTAAATGGCTTGACGTGTAAACTTAAAATCGACTTACTTGGAGAAGCGTAAAGACACATGGTCTCCCATTTCTAGGGAAAAGATCCACAGAGCCCGGATGCTCATGACTCCAGCTTCATCAGCGCTCAGATACCATCTTTTCCAAATTACGGACAAAATATATATATAAAAAAAACATCAATCGTTGATCCGCTGTGCATCAGATGTTTTCCTCCAAACACTGCGAATGAACGCTACTTCCTGTTTTATCATGTGATCGCTCTCAGCTGATGCTGCACATGCGTACTCGCCTGCAGCTGTCCCACCCTCATACAGGAAGAGGCTGCAGCGCTAACAGTTAGCTGTCAACAAAGGACATCTCTGCAGATATCACCAAATCAATGTGGAGGTCTGCGTGCTGGTCTGCTTTGGGATCCTAATCCTACATTACATTTGACTGCGGTGCCAGCTTTATTTGGACGATGGCGACCACTGCTCAGCTGTTCGAGGTAAGAACAGTTCCGGAGCTGTGCTAGCCGTTTATTAGCTCAGCAGCTAAAGATGATCAATGGAACCATTTCTATTCAGTTTGATCTCTTCTAGGATATAGTGTATGTATGTGTCACGCCTTGGCATTTTTAATCCAACTGTCAGTAGGACTTCATAGGAACAGATGCTTTAACTTTACACAATGGCACAATAGAATACTCATAGGCTTATAGAAGTATAATAGATGGGTAGAAGCTTATGAATGAGTGGCTGAATAGTGAGCTGCTCTCATCCTGAGCATGTCCCTGCAGGAGCCCTTCGACGCAGATGAGTACATTGAGAGGCTGGCCTGGAGGACTCCAGGAGGGGGCTCCAAAGGAGGGGCAGAGGCCTTTGACCCCAAAAGGTATAGTACAGAGGACTGTGTCACATGATCTGGCCGGACATTATGGAGCACATACAATGAAAGATAGAGTCGGCTCTTTAGTGGCAACATATGTTTCTATTCCTTTAGCTGCACTGGCACTTTCCTTTTATCAGATACAGGTGAATTTAATATTTTGTGGTATCTCTTTCTGTCATTATAGTTACTGTCATGACCCAATGCATAATGGTATTCTGTATTAAATTTTTAAAAAATTACATATATAAACATATATTGCAGTCACATTACATATTTTTCTAATAACAGATACAAAGCTGAGCTCCTTCTGGTGGTGGCTGTGATGTTTATGCTTGAGTTACTGCTCATGAGCACAAATGCCATACCAGTTTAACTACTCTGCAGCGTGCGGTCTTATCTGTTTCCTCCATAAAACTGTTGGCTCCACAGCACCTCTGAAGCTTCCCGAGCCGAACCCACATATCAGAGGAGGCCACCGCTCTGTGCATCACCAGCACAGTGACTGTCTATGGAAGCATGGGAGATGTCTTAAGCTCCACCAGTGCGAGGGAATTAGCCAGGAGATTAGACACTCATGGTTTTGGGATGTTTCCTGCTCTGAGATGTGCTGCTGACTGCGAACATTTGCTCTGCGTCCTGATGACACTTTAAATGCAGCTGACGAAGCTGCTGCTGCTCAGAGCTTCTTAAGTCTAGGGCCCAGGAATTAAGCAGCTGCGATTCTGTAATCACTAACTATAAGTGCGAGGTCAGTAGGACAGGTTTAGCCCCCAATCTAAATGACTCCAGCAGACTACACAAGTCTGATGGTCCCCTCATCTGTTTTTGATCTGATGTTTTTCTAGACTGTTAGAAGAATTTGAAAGCCACATAGAGGAGCTGAAGCAGCTGGATGAGAAAATCCAACGCAAAGTGGAGAAACTGGAACATCAATGTCATCGAGAAGCCAAGGAGTTTGCTCACAAAGTGCAGGACCTGCAAAGGAGCAACCAGGTGTGGAACATGTCCTGTTCTATGTTTCTATTTCTATTTTTTATCACATGCCCCAGCCTCATGCGATCCTTATGTCTGATGCTCTATGGATGCAGGTGGCCTTTCAGCACTTCCAGGAGCTGGATGAACACATCAGTTACGTGGCCACTAAGGTGTGTCACCTTGGGGACCAGCTGGAGGGGGTGAACACACCGCGGCAGAGGGCTGTGGAGGCACAGCGTCTCATGACCTACTTCAATGAGTTCCTGGATGGAGACCTCCGCAGTGATGTGTTTCATAACCCCGACAAGGTGAGAGCCCTGCAGGTGTTCTTATGCACAGTGTAGGCTCTGACAAGTACCCAGCTGAGACAGCGCTGGAGGTGAGAATCTACAGGATTAGGAGGCAAACCACCCATATTAATTTGTCAAGTTTATCCCTTTAGTTGGATCCCTGGGCTAATTTGGATTAATAAAGTGTCATTTGCTGTGTGACAATAGCTGGCTGATTGACTAACATGGATGTCAACATGTTCCTGTCAACCTTAATTACATTTAGTGGGCTGTCGAGGAGTGGAAATGTGGTGGGTCCTTAGCTTTGTGTCGCATTACTGCAACATTCATGTAAAGGATAACACTCATTCAGAAGGGCAAATGACTGTTTTTGTCTACATAAAACCAATATTGTGAGATAAGTAAATGCTGAGCCTGAAAGTTAGATGTTGCCATTGCAGTTGTAGAGAAGGGCCTGTCAGCAGAAACATCATTAGTGGATGCTGCGCAGAGAATGTGGGGTCAATCCTACAGACGAGAGCTCCAGATGGAGCCTGTTTTTGCAGAGCACCGTTCTGAAATGTCTGTCCACACACTTCCTGAGCATACCTCCAGATGAGTAGAGGAGGAAAGCTGCAAGTGAATAGCTGAAGGGGTATGGCTTTGCTAATCCTTCTGAAAGGGAGGGCTGGGCCGCCAGCGTGGAGACAAGTGCTGCTAAACCCTGACTGCAGGGAGACGGCTACATTACTTACATGGGATTTAGCTAATCTTAGCTGGGGGACAGATACTTAGAAAACCTTCGCCGAGCAGAAAGGCTGGATCCTCCTCACGGGAGCACAGTAATGATGTTAGCTGAGGCAGGCATCTGCGTGAACAGAGCAGTTGTGAGCACGGGCCTTTGCTACGACGGGCTTTTTCTACAACGTGTATGTCAGG
>KN469484.1:29214-43702 GCA_000787095.1 Periophthalmodon schlosseri
GTTGTGCATGTGAGTGTGGTGGGGGGGGTCTACACACATATCCCTGGCCGGACAGATTATTGAAGGCGATTTAGACTCCTGTGGGATTACAGCCCATTCAGAAAAATCCTGCCAATAAAGAGGTGGATGTGCTGCTGCTGTAGCTGCTGATGGCCAGGTGAGGGCCTGTTATCTGCTCCTGGAGAACACACAGGCAGGAGCCAGGAGGGCTTCTCTAACATCAGCACACCACAAGGGGCAGGAGCAGAGCAGGCCTGCCTCTGTCATCGCAACCTGCACTGGACCTCCCCCCCCCCCCCCCTCTCTTTTCTCCCCCTTGTCCGCTCCTCTCTCTCCCCTCCTCTCTGTTCTCCCTCTCGTCCGCTCCCTCTCCCCCTCCTTCCTCCCCTCCATCCCTCTTCTCTTACTCCCCCTCTCACTCTCTCTGTCTCTTGTGGTGCAGATTAAGGAGGCGGCTGATATCATTCAGAAGTTGCACCTGATTGCGCAGGAGCTGCCGTTTGACAGGTGAGTCAAGACTCACTGTCTGTTTGTCCCTGTCAGTTTAAGCGCATAGCTACACTATTTAACATTTACCTCTATTGTATCATAAGTATATGGTACTTCTACACAAATACAGAACATTAAGTATGCCTCATGTCTAAACTGTATTTGGCACCCCAATGATATTTTCTGTTTTTGTCAGATTTTCGGATGTCAAGGCCAAAATTGCAAGTAAGTTTATTATTTTTGCTTTACTTATGGCCCACAAAAGATAACAAACTGTATGAGATTTTTGCTTACATTTAAAAGGTAAATACCATGATTTGGAGAGGCAGTTAATCCAGGAGTTCACAACAGCCCAACGCAGGGGTGAAATTGGACGAATGAGGGAAGTAGCAGCAGTTTTATTACATTTCAAGGTATACTACTACTACTACTACTACTTTCATTTGTTAGTCTGCCATATATTACTGTTGAAATATGTTTACAATGAATGCACTTGTCCTTCAGGGCTATGCACATTGTGTCGATGTCTACATCAAGCAATGTCAGGAAGTGAGTATATTCAAGACATTTAGAAGCTTATCACATGACTCAACATGACTCACCACGGTTTAACTGCACAGGGAGCCTACCTGAGAAATGATGTGTTTGAGGACACCGCAGCGCTCTGTCAAAGGGTCAACAAGCAGGTGGGGGAGGTGTTCAGCAGCCCCGAGACTGTGATGGCCAAACTCATCCAGAACATCTTTGAAAACAAACTACAGGTTAATATTCATATGCTCAACCATTGATCTTTTGTAAATATTTTTGTTTGTTTGTTTGTTTTATTTTAAAGGGCCTGTACCTGATTTTGAACCATGAGTCAACATGTTTTAGTTTGAACTTTTAGGATTTAGGCCATTTGGATTGCACCATGACACTGTCTAGTATAGTCCCATGTGGTTATTTGCATATACCAGTAGTTCTCCAATCTCCACCTACTTTAAGCTTCTTTGTCACTACTGATGACCGGGAATCAAGTGTCTGGGATAGTGTCGGTTGGTTTTCCATGATTGTTAGTGAATAATGAGCGTGATTGGATGAAAAAAGATGGGCCTGCCAGTAGCCTCTAATATTACTTCTTTCTACTATTGCAGCTTTTACCATTACCTTTTACCAGTCATATTTAGCCTCTAAATTACTTCTTTCTACTATTGCAGCTTTTACCATTACCTTTTACCAGTCATATTAAATGTCTGTTCCTCAGGCTCATGTGAAGGAAAAGCTGGACAGCACGCGACACTCAGATGCGGAACAGTACCTCAAGAACCTTTATGACCTTTATACACGGTACTACATGGGTTCACTTATTTTCTGTTTATGCCCTTTGTAATCCTAATCCAGTCCAGTTTATTTATATTGCTCATTTTACAGTCAAACATGGTTTCCAGAGTGCAGCACATAATTAAATAAATCAACTAGTTTACACAATAAGTAAGTAAAACCAAATCATAAAAATAAATAAAAAGGAATAAAAACAAGTAAATAATACAACAATAACCTGGCAACAAACTTTTATACACGCACCTGCACATGTTTTTAATGTTTTATATGGTCTTGTTTTGTTTTTTGTGCGTATTGTATTTTAAACAAGGCACCCATGAAAAAAGAGTCTGGGTGCTCTCATTGGGTTCTCCTGTATAAATAAAGATAAAGAAAAGAAAGAAATAACATAGACTTGTATAAATAAATCAATAAATAAATAATTATAATTTGATAATTATAAATAACTGAATCTCACAGCCCAATTCAAACCACTAAAAACAATAAAATCTTAAAATCACTTGTAAACGAACAAAAACCCTCCTAACAATACACATTTATTTCTACAGAACCACATCTCTTGCCACCAAGCTCTCGGAGTTCAACCTTGGCTCGGACAAGCACACGTTCTTGTCCAAACTGATCAAGAGCATCTTCTCCACATACCTGGAGAGCTACATGGACATGGAGAGGGAGTACCTCCGCTCTCGGGGGGCCATGATCCTGCAGCGCTACTACGACTCCAAGAACCACCAGAAGAGGGCCATCGGCTCAGGAAGGTGGGGTTTTGGGCTTGTCCGGATTGTCGGGGGTCTTATGTAGTCTAGAGGTTTACACAGCTCTCTCCCATGTACCACCACAGTATCCAGGAGTTAAAGGAGAGGATCAGACAGCGCACCAATCTGCCCCTAGGCCCCAGCATCGACACCCATGGAGAGACCTTTCTGTCCCCAGAGCTGGTGGTCAACCTCCTGCAGGAAACTCGACATGCTTTTGAGAGGTGCCACAGGGTGAGGAGGCAGTTATATCAGATATGGATTTACAGGGGATGGTTTGTCATAAATCAGTAAATAAAAATTCATTCACTTTACTTGTTATACGGTTTAGTGAGGTTGTTCCTTTAAAAAAACATTATAATTAAATTATATAATTATAGATTATAATTTATAACTTACTTGATACTGCCCATGCAAAGACTGATGTGCATACTCCCTAGGCAATGGTGGAAGGTAACAAGTAGTAAAGTACGGTAATGTACTTTACTGTAATGTATTTTTAGCTATCTGTACTTTACTTAAGTACTTTTTGCTTTTACTTTTTACTTTTACTTTTTATCAATATCACTACATTTAACACTTTAACACATTAACAACACTTTTACTTTTTACTCTTAAAGTAAATTTTTAAAAGGGTACTTAAATACTTTTACTTAAGTGGATTTTTTCATGTGATACTTTTACTTGAGTAACTTTTTACCTCTGTATCTGTACTTTTACTTAAGAAACAAAGAGTACTTCATCCACCACGGTCCCTAGCACACCTATTCATTCCAGTGCCTAAATTGCTTTACAAATTTACAAATTGCTTTACACTACAAAGCAATTGGTTAGTGTCGTGTTGAAATTCCCAGGCTACTCATTTGTTTTGGGGCTTTTTTTGGAATGGTTCACTCACCACTTTATGCTGTCAGGGAAATAGTGCCTAATCCAAGCATTCTCATTGAAAGTGAAAGTACCAAAATGTACATGTTTTCAAAATATGCACATCAAGTTAAATACCAATGTAAAAGTACCCAAAGAAATATTTAAAAAGCTAAATACAAAACCTAATCTAATCATTTTTAGCTAAGTATGAGTAAGATGTTAGGAGTTATAAGCGTATTAAGTAGTTACTAATAGGGCTGTTGGTCTTAAGTCATTTAATTGGTCAATAAACTCATGATTCATAAGTTTTTTTCATAAGTCTTTATACACATATTTTCCAGTACTTTTTTTCTACATAAATAAATGTTTTTGCATGAACTCTTAGTAGTTGTGTCTTGTGAGTGCTGTTTGGGTCTGATACAGAGATAAGTAATAGCTTTGAGAGCTTTTGCCACGTCTCCTCTTTAGTCGACTACAGCCTTAGTTACTAAACCCAAATCGTTTATAACAAGCTTTTTTTTTTTAATTATGAAGTCTTTCTTCAAGCTTTATTAAGGCTAATTAATGTGTAGTTTTTATAATGTTACCCGAGTTACCTTTGTGATATTACATTTAAATGCTTCTCTGCTTTATGTAGCTTTCAGATCCTGCCGACTTGCCACGAAACGCCTTTTCAATCTTCCTATTGTTAGTGGAGCATCTGTGTGTGGATCACATAGATTATGCCCTGGAGATTGGCCTGGCTGGTAGGTGATCGCTTCACTAAAGCGTCGTAATTAATATGCTGATAATATATACGTTTGTGTATTAATAATGAGTATTTTTTTATGCAGCCATCCCTTCACCCGATGCCAAAAATGCAAACTTGTACTTCCTGGATGTGGTTCAACAAGCAAACTCCATCTTTCATTTGTTTGATAAGCAGTTCAATGACCAGCTAATGCCACTAATAAGGTCAGTACCCAAAGATTTTCCACACTTTTCTTATTAAAGGGCCTACAATACGCTGCTTTCTGATCTGTTACAATGTTGTTTCCTCATCACAAACATACCTGGAGTTGTGTTTTGTTTCATTCACACGTTTAACACACAAATCCTGCAAATTTAGCTTGATTTCTTCTCTCAAACAGGAAACACTTCCACCTTGTGATGTCATGTGGTAATACAGGAAGTGCTCCACTGTGGTGTTTTGGGTTTTTTTTATACTTTCAGCCCTGAAATTCCCAGCCTTTACTGAACTAAAGGTAGCTGTTAACTTGAAAACTACCAATTAATGACATCACAAGGTGGAACAGAGCATTTTGGGCTTTGGAGATGTAGACACACTAATAATGCAGATTTACTCAAAGTGTGGGAAAAAAAAAAAAACACAACTCCAGGCATGTTTTTGATGAGATAATAACATTTTGATAAAACTCACAAGAGTCAATTTTGCGTAATATAGGACCTTTAAATTTTATCTTAAAATGTTTCTTCTCAGCTCTTCACCAAAGTTGGCCGAGTGCCTGCACAAGAAGAAGGAGGTGATCGAACAAATGGAAGTCAAACTGGACACTGGAATTGACAGGTACCAAATTAGTTGCCTATTTTATTCATTTTGAAACTAGGAAAACACTGCCTAAACATATTCCATGCTCTTAATAGAACACTAAACTGCATGGTGGGACAGATGAAGCACATTCTGGCAACGGAACAGAAGAAGACTGATTTTAGGCCTGAAGATGAGAACAATGTCATGATCCAATACACCACAGTAAGACTCTATTAAAGCTATATCATGTAATATTTTCAGGAGATTCAAGATTTTAATTGTCATTGTCATAGAAAACAACAAAATTACCTTCAGAGCAACAAACACTGCATAGTTTTGATGTAAACTGTAATACAAAAGGTGCAAGACCCCATCCAATAACCCCATAAATAACCCCAGTGTAAACACTGGCACAATGATATTCAGTGTGTAGAAATGTTTTAAAGGTGCACTGTGCAACTTTTCTGCTACCAAACATCTAAAAAACGATGTTATTGCATTGCTTAAAATGCTCCACAATATGGCATTAAACTTTTGTAAATTGCATTTATTTAATTACAGGCGTTTTTTTGTTCAAAAAATCTATATTTAAAAAAAGTGCATTCTTACAGTAAGTGGGGTCTCCTCTCAACAAACCTGACCTTGACCTTGTGGGGTGCTGGTCGCCATGGAGAAAAGTTTAATACTGTGCAACATTTGAGGCGCAGCTATAACATCTTAAAAGGCCTAAGACAGGTTAAGATTTTGCCAAACATTTAAAAAGAATTCCCAGTTTTACTTCCTGAATGGAAATCATGACATCACGCTAGGGAATTGTTACTGTTACCTAGAAACTATATTGTACACTATTGTACACTAGGCCAAAACTCCCCTAATGTACACAGAAATTACTATTTGAATTAAAATATCTGAAAAAATGTGTTTCTTACATGTAAATGGTGCCAAACTTTTGGATAGAATTCTTCCCAGGATGATGTCATCAATGTTTTAGAATTCTCTACTTTCCTGTAATTTACAACATATTTTTCAACTTCTCCTGTCAAATTGCTTCGTGATTGGTGTAAAACTATTTACAACAGGTGTTAACCCACCAAATTAAGTAACAATTAGAAAATCATAAAAACCTATCATATACATTTTAATGAAAACAAGCAGGTAACGAACCCTCCACCCGAAAAGTGAAATGGCGCACCTTTAAAGGCCTCTCCTCACTGCAGGCCTGCTCCAAAGTGTGCGCATACGTGAGGCGTCAGGTGGAGCACGTGAGGAAGTCCATGGACGGGAAGAACGTGGACACGGTGCTGACGGAGCTGGGGATCCGCTTCCACCGCCTCATCCACGAGCACCTGCAGCAGTACAGCTACAGCTCCATGGGGGGCATGCTGGCCATCTGCGACGTGGCCGAATACCGACGCTGCGCCAAGGACTTCCGGGTGAGTGACTGAGAGGGGAGGTTCTGGAGGGGCAAATACAATGATGTGTCTGTTTGGGATGGGACAAGATCTAGTGCCACAAGGTCTTGCAAGATGAAATTGCTTTTATGATTGTGAGATTTCTTTTCAATGTGTGCAAACAAAGATCATTCTACCCATGTTTTTGCATTTAGCTCAGTTAAGTGCAGTTTGAATAATCAGTGCAATAATGAGCTGAACAGCACCATTTATTTATTATAATTTATGTCAAAGTCAATCCCGTGGACTGAATCCCAAGTCTCATATTGTGGGAATTATCTGCTCCCATCCCTAGTCCCTTCGTTTAATGTTTAGCTTTTTGCATGGCTCTGTACTTAACTGTTTCCCTGTAGTAGAGTAATATAACCATAGAGGATATTGTAAATTTGTCATAAAATGTCACCGCTGTGTGGTGTCCACACTGTATGATAATCCATTTTCTGGTGTTTCTTGGTTGTCTTGATGGCAATACTAAAAAACTCTACATGATAATCTATATCCATATTACAATGATGATTAAAAAACACATTTTTAATACAATAGAATGTAATTTTCAACACAAAACAAAAGCCGTTTCAAACAGTAGCATTAAGGAAATGTCCAGCTTTGTCCATTTTATCTGATTTTAGTTCAGTATCGATACCTGTTCAATTGTGTATCTAGCTGCGATACCACTTTTGTATTGATTAGCATCAGGCTATAAATGTTTTTTCACAACCCTGGAGCCAGTGTCGAACACTTTAAATTCAACTTCCTTCCTGGCTGCATTTGAGAACTGGAAAAATTGGATTCAAGGCTTTAATAACATTTGGGTATTACACATTTTTGTGTAGATTTGGGTTAAGGTGCATAATTAAGTGAATAAAAAACAGACTAAAAATCTATAGCTAAATGCCATGTTAATATTCCTGTAATTTAAGTGTAAATACGACCATAATATTTTTGCCCGTGTTTCTTGCAGGTCCCTCTGGTGCTGCAGCTCTTCGACACTCTCCATGCCCTGTGTAACCTCCTGGTGGTCGCCCCTGACAACCTGAAGCAGGTGTGTTCTGGAGAGCAGCTCACCAACCTGGACCGCAACCTGCTCCACGCCTTTGTCCAGCTGAGAGTGGACTACAGGCAGGCCAGGCTGGGGAGGCACTTCAGCTAGTGTCCCCCCGAGCCCCCCTCCACTCCGTCCACTAAGGGCCTCCGCTTTGACCTGACACATGCACCTTGAAGAGGCCAGTCCCTGCCTCAGAGAAGCCCCACACTAAACTGTCCTGGGAAACCAACAATAAGGGATCTGTGCATTTTACTTTCATTCATTTGGATTGCTGTCTTTAGACTCTCATTTGTTTTTAAATACTAATTCATCAAGTCCTTATGGTTGAATTTCAGAAAGTATATGTCAAGTGGATAACACTGAAATCTGTGCATATATAAATGACTTTGATTGTGCCAAATATATGTAACTCTGTGGCTGCACAGGAATAAACCTAAAGCTACAGTCAAAGAGAGCTGTCAGAACCTCAGTGCAATCAAGTGTAAGGCAGTGAGAGGAGCACGAGATAGGGCTCTGTGTCACATGACCACCTCTGACCCCTGACCTGTGACCTGCAGGTGCAAAGGTCACCACAGTGAGTGTGATGAAGCTGTTGGGGTGGTCCTGGTCCTCTTTGGTGTGAGTTCACAGGCTACATACAGCACTGCTCTGCGGCAGTTTCTGGGTCAGATCCCTCTGTGATGTGACCTCACTGATTAAAGAAACACAGTTATGTGTTATGTGTTCGCTCTGATAACCTGACACTCACATAGTCAAAGACCCTGCCTCTTACAGAACTGCTGTTTACCTCAATTAGCAGCTCATTTAAAGATGTGCTGGTGCAATCAGCACGCCTCTGCTCTGAGACTGAGCACTGAATTGAAAGTTACTGACTGAGAATGTCACTTTGAAAGGGAGATGAAACAGTCTGCCTTTCTATGAAAGTCATCAAGTATTCATGGGAATTCTTGCCACTAGAGTAAAGTTCTTTCTTTGACTTGAGGAAGTGTGCAGAGCCAGAGGGGATTAGATATGTGCCAGTTGATGAATTGTGTGCTGTAGTCATGGACTGGGACGAGCGCGCAGATAGAGACGCCTGAGCTCAGCTGCAGCTCCAGCTGGTTAGTGTTGTGTAGAAGGTACACAGAGCAGGGCAAGTTCAAACAACATCATTAATTAGGCTAATATTAATATTATCAATGCCACATAAATTCAATTCTCTCAGCCCTAATCACATCTGGATAGCTTGTAAAAATTATTTTGTTAGGCCCTGATGCAAACAGTGGGCCCATTCCAAACATTTGAAAACTATTTGTTTTTGCAGCGATTAATGTGTGCGCTTGGTGGAGGGGAGGGGGGAGAGGAGCCAGGCCAAGCTTGATAACCGGTGTGGAGACGGTGGCAGCAGCACCGCCAGGCCCTGGGGATCCCAGCACACGCACACAGCAGCGAGGGGGAGGGAGGGGGCTCTGCTTTTTGGGGTGTCTGTTTGAGCAGGTGGAGGGGATTAGTGATGCTGTCAACACTGGAGCGCTGGATAAGACTGGCCTCTCCTCTGCGTCCCTGTGAGCTACACTTGCACATACACGTTTGGCAAGAGACAGACACCAGGACAAATGAACCACACTTTCAGCTAATGTTATAAAGTTTACTATATAGTACCACTGTTCATTGCATTCTTATTTAAGTTGGACAAAACATCCTTTGTCAAAATAAAACATGGTTATTCACAGCACAGATTTGGATTAAAACGAAACAGCATGATATTCTGAACTGTGTATCATCTAAATTCATTGCACACTGACCTACTCCTAGCTTTAAGATGGGTCTTTGCCACCTACCACATGACTAGCCCTGTTTGTCCACTCTAGCTTCATGCCCGGCTGGTCCTCCAACATCCCATAATGCTTTGCTTTGAGTGCAGTGGTACTCCAGCACTGGCCCTGCCTCTGCCTCCTGGAGCGCTGACAATAAAGCATTACAGCAGTCAATCCATGTCAACAACAGCTTTGCTTAATTCCTGCTAAACACGTTTAAACTAAGTCTTCACCTAATGATGCATAATGATTTGCTCTTTAGCGTGCAGCCGGCTTCTATCCAGTTGTGCAGTCGATTTCCTCACCATTAGAGGGATGACTCAGGTGGGCTCGCGCTGGGGCCGTATTAACAACATGGAGAAGCAGGGTTGAAGTGAGCCAGGTAATTGAGAATACACACACTGCACACAGATAGTAGCACGGGCTTGTGTAAACGGATGTAGTAGAGGGGGAAGTATTAAATGCAGTGTAAAACCACTATTGCTTGAAACATACATAGTAGTAAAAGTACTGAAGTGTAGTTGTCTATAGTTATTAGTTCAAATGCATAGAATTAAAAAGTGATTTAGATTTGAACATTTTATGATATACCTCCATAGCTTCTATTTCTACTTGCACCATCACTATCACTTCTACTAGATTCTGAATTCTAACTTAAACCTAGCACCTTCTGGTTACAGGGTGACCCACTTTCTCATTTAGGTCAAAAATGTCTTGACTGCATGTCCTGAAAGTAGGATCACAAAAATGTACTGTGCAACACTACTCAAGTAGAAGTATTAAGTTTAGTAGAAAATTGTCAATATTGCCCAGCCTTAATTTTTACACAATTTGTTTTATCCTGATGATAATATTCAGACAATCCATCAGAAATCTGGATTATAAAATTAGCCACAAAAGTCCAGAAATACATTTGATACAATTCATCATCAAGTACTCACCTCCAAAAGAACCAATGTGATAGTATTTTTTTTTTTCAGTTTCCAATATAACTATAATCAAACTGAATATAGATTATGCTTGCTCTTGGGCACACTGCCAGGAGCTCAGGTGTTCTGCAGATGTTGCCCTGGCTATGACCTGGTGCCCAGAAAATGCCCCGTCCAGAATGGCACAGGTGACAGGCCACCCTGAGAGCGGCTGGAGCTGTGCAGGAGCTGTCAGGATGTGGGTGGTGCCAGCTCTCCTCCTCTGCTGGTCCACACAGAGCCGGAGCATATGCAGCGCCCCTTTAACAGTGCAAATGAGACAGTGGGCTCTTGTTTGTGCCTCTCTGCGTCCTGCCATGTCTCTTTTACAAGCAGTATTCATGGTGTGGCACTGCTCTGTGCTGGCCCCGTGCCCTGCTCTCTTGGTCTCTTCTCTCGCTCTCCTTCTCTCCCTCCTCTCCCTCTCTGCTCTCTCTTGGCTGGTTAGTCTGGTTCGGCGCTCCACAGGAACAGACTGGCACTCTAGCTGAGGGCTCCGGGGTCTGCAGCACACCAAACGTGTCTGTGAGCTTCAAATATGCACCACTCCAAACACTACATAGTCATTCTACTGAACAGGTCCTGTTTTAATCTTACGATGGATGAAAACGACTCATAGATCACATATACAGTACTTGAATTCATTTCATTATCTTTTGCTTGGGCGGCATATGCCTGTAACTATGAGCCTTTAGCTAAAGCCTAAGGACTGTGTTTATTCACTGTGGGTAATTTAGAGCCACTATATACAACAGGAATGGTGTAAGAATTACTATTTTACTATTCCACTATTCCACTATTCTTAAAATTGTTTAATTTTAGCAGATGCAAACTCTACAAAATAGGGAGAAAAAAACGATAGAAAGGAATATAATTTTAAAATCACATTAGTGTGTCAAATATTTTAATTACATCTTTCATAAAAAACAAGAAAAAAACATGAACGCATATTGAATTAGAACTTTATAATTTGCACTTTTATGTCTACACGCATAATTATCCAAATTGTCACTGTGTCCTCACCATCTGCGTGTGTCATTAGGCAGAGTACACGCATGTCAAATACTGTAAGTGTAACAAATATGGCACATGTAAACAGTACACATGCACATCAAACGGCCTACACGGGAGTCCATGTTCACATCACACACACTTTAAAGAACTAATTGATTCTGATGGAGGGAGCGGCGCGCTAAACGCGAGGCGCACAGGGCAAACCTACATCTGTCGAGCTGTACGGCCCGTGGCCCTGCGCACATGGCACCGACACAACGAGGTCTCCCCTCCACAGCTCTCAGCTCCACTCCAGATGAAACAGTGCACCACCAAAGCATCACCAAAGCATGTGCGTTTGTCTAATCAAGCTTTCGCCTCGGGCCACGCTCCATGGAAATGAACAGGCCCGCGTGTGCCAGCGTCTATTTGTGTGCGCACTCAAGCTGCTTTTGATACCGGAGTGTAGTGTGAGAGCGCACCAGAAGGGGGCACTGGCGCTCCAGTGTTGCGTGCATTCCTCAGAGCGCCTCACAAAGGGGAAGTGCCTGAGGGAGTGTTGCTTTTTTAGGCCTGAGCCCATATCCCTTAATCCGCAGCTATGATTGACAATCATGATTTCGGGTATATGGTGTCCCATTCTAATCCACGAGCCATGATTTCATTTGCATACCTTCCGTACGTGGCCTCGTTTTGGAGGGAGCGCTGCCTTTGTAAGTGATACAGAAAGAGAGAGGAGCTCAGAGAGAGAGAGTGCAACACAGAATAATCAGAGCCTCAGAATGGAGCGAATGTTTGTGCCATTTTTTCTTCTTTTTCTCTTTTTGCCAGGAGGAAGATGATAGCCGTCTTGGTGCCTAACTGAGCCCTGCAAATATGCCTTTCCATTGCACCACTTTTTTTTCAACATTCACAATACAATATACAGAGAAATGCAGAGATATGTGGAGACGCAGAAGGCGCGCACTGACGCTCCCTCACACGACGCACAGCTAAATTGCTATTTGCTCATTTTATAACCAAGTCAGGCTTAATTATAATCATGGGAGTTTGGGAGTTACCGTATAATCTCTAGAAGGCATTAAGAATTACCCACAGCACAGCAAAAAGAAACAAATAGAAACAGACGCCATTCTTCTTTCCCCGTCAGGAGGCCCAGGAGAGGCGGCATCAGTGCTGGTTGGGCCCGCGGAGAGAGCGCTCATCCCGGCTGTTATCTGCGAGAGGAGAGGAGAGAGATGGAGGGTCAGAGAGGTCAGAGCGATACACAAGGTTAACACACTCACAACATCAGGACAATTCACTGCGCTATTTACTCTGGTGTCATCCTCTTATCGACTATTCTATCCACTCACACGCATCAAATCAGAATTACATGAGAGACTAACGCAAAAGTTAAACAGAGATTTGTGTTATAACGTAATCGTGGAAAAAAAAAATAATAATAATAATACATCAAAATTATTTATTTTTTATTTCATTCATTATGCTACAAATATAATAATATTTTAACAACAAATTATTGCTGGGAATCAAGGGGGCAGTACGTAAAATGACGTTAATTAGCATATTTCATTAATGAATGTAGTGTTTGTTCGTATAAATATTGATAGTGAGAAATTGTATATCACTAAATGATTTGGTTTAACAATCACTGAATTTTATTCTAGGACATTTCCCATGAAAAATAATAATTTCACTATAATAATAACTGATAGGAATGGCGCTCCCATCTGAGAGAGGGACAACACTATATTCTCATAATTGACTCTGTGACTGTAATTTATTGATGATTAAAATAATAATAATAATAATAATAATTTACCTTTCAGAATATTTCTAAACAGGTCTCACAGAGCTGGTCTGACTGGTCCTGTGCCATTCTGAACTTTTTGTGGCTTGGATATGTTTAGTTACAATATCAATAACTGTGATGAAGTCAAGATGGAGTCTTATTGCAAAACTTTAATCATTTCAAACAAATCAAATATATAAACATTTAATTAGGCTCCCTCTTTTCTATTGTATAGCCCTCGACCGTACAAATGGATTTGATGCAATTGATCAAAGAAGATCCTCTCCAAGTCATTGTATTCTCTATTCTACCTTAGTTTTATTTATTTATATTTACAGTTTTACATTTTATTTTAACAGGCAGATTTTACATTTTTTGGCCCACGGGTAGAGTGCAGGGGCTGAATGGAGTGAGAGACTCAGAGTCCAGGTAAGAGCATGTTATCACCTGTCACTCACCCTGAGAGTGTACAAAACAAACATTGTTCATAAAAGACTCCATTTAGAAAGAAATATAAAATGCCATTGGGACAACCATCTGGTATTTATAATATCATTTGACATTTGAGTTTATTTATTCAGCCTTTAAACTGGCATAACTTAAAGGGGACATATAACGTAAAGTCAACTCTGAACTTTTAACCACGCTGGAAAGGTGTTCCCTCATCATTATCTTACTCACAGTTGTATTTCAGTTGATTAATGCATGTTTGAGTAATGCTGTAGATTTCTGCATTTGAGGCTTGAGTCCTCAAAAAAGTTCAGTTTCCCCTATCCCTGACAACTTCTCTGAACATACTTGCAGTTTTTTGTTTTTTTTTTAAATTCTGGGTCACACATTTAGGTTAAAATAGATTTACATCACATAGACACTATGAAGAGGCAAAGCCAATGTTTGCAGTTTGGAACAGGAAGTCAATCAACCTGTTTCAGGTCAATATTGCAGTTTACATTGAATAAAATGAAAAATAATGATCAACTTATTTAATAGTTTAAAACCAAACACAAAAACATAATATGTCTCCTTTAGTTTGAACTGTGTAGTGGACATCACAGTTACGCTGGTAAATTTCCAGTTCCAATTAGTTTTAAGCAAACTATTCACCCCCTTAGCCCACAGCTTAGCAGCATCAGTCCCACCTGCCTACTTCTCCTGTGGGCTGTGGTGTGGGACTGTCCCCTGGGGACTTCCACACGTCCCCTGTCCCACCTCCAGCTGCCCCCTGCTCCCCCTCTCTCCCTTATGTTTACAAACCTGTCCTAATTGATTCCGCACTTTATCTCTCCACCTCCTTCATTTGTTATTAAGTGCAGCCGGCTCTGCAAGCTCTCCCGTCTGCCGTTTGGAGAAATTATAGTCTTGTACTTGATCCAGCTAACAGGATTTTCTTAAATTACTTTATAAAGGACCATCTTTTAACTTTCTTATTTCTGGGCCTACCATTCATTAGCAGGTCCGCCTCCAGGCCCGCTCACATC